>JAJKFI010000172.1:47754-59251 GCA_029204185.1 Lerista edwardsae | reverse complement strand
GCCCCCTACAGTCGGTCACGACTAGACCATTTGGTCGTGGGGAAACCTTAACCTTAACCACTCCCCTCCACCACTTCCCCCATCCAGGAATGCTCTTCCACCCTGCCTAGAAGGAAGGAAGCTCACCAGCTCGCATTGCCACCTCCAGGCAGTGTAGGGATGGCCATAGAACAACGTGGGCAGTAAGCCCTTACTGCCTGTGTTGGATGTACCTTACAGCACGTTTGCAACATCAGCACGGGCAGTACAGGCGTACCGCCCAAGCTGGAGGGCTCAAAATTGAGCCCTTAGTCAATTACTGGCCAAGACCCAGGTAATATGAAAGCCTTTATGCTGCAGTCTATGGCAGCATTGGTAAAATTACCAGCTCAGCCTTGTTAGTTTTTGGTATATTTGACTTCCGTGTTAATGATTATCAGAACAATCTGTAGTAACTAATCCAAGGGTCATTTGTAGAAATTCATATTCATGGATTGGCTTCAAAGATATTCCCCAAACCATCCCTGAAGTAATGTATAATGTTTCCCATCCTTTAATTACACAAAGGGCGCAATCCTAACCAACTTTCCAGCATTGGGGTAAGGGCAATGCAGCTCCGAGATAAGTGAACAAACATTCCCTTACCTTGAGGAGGCCTCCGTGACTGCCCCCCCAACTGCAGGAGGCAGAACATGCCCCATGGCACAGCTGTGTCAGCGCTGGAAAGTTGGTTAGGATTGCACCCTATTTGTGTGAACAATGCCGCAGTAAATGTTCTGGGAGAACCTATTGTCTTCTTGAAGCTACATGAGTGTCAACCTAATGAATACCTGGATGGGATAACATTGGGAGCTCTTTGTGTGCCACTGAACTTATGAAGAAAGCATATCTATATATATAAAGAAGAGCACGCGTGCGTGCGTGTTTCGCATAGGCTCTGCAACGCCTGGACCGATCAATACGAAACTTGGCACGCATACACCTTGCGGCCTGGCGACAAACACTGCGGGAGGGCAGGCCCCCCCAGCACCCCTGGGGGGGGTACGCGGGGGTCCCCACGTGAAAACAGTCAAAAACGGCCAAAATCGGCATCAAATCCACAGTTTTCAGGGTCGCCAAGATGAGCGGTGACACTCCCGACGCAGTTGGGAGTCTGGGTTTGGCCCCCCCCTCGACATGGGGGGCAAGAAGGGGTGCGAAACACAACGTCCGCCATGCCCTGCTGTAACACCTGGACCGATTGGCACCAAACTTGGCATGCGGAAGCCTAGCAGCCTGGCTACAAACACTGCGGGGGGGCGGCCCCCCTAGCGCCCCCGGGAGTGCGGGTATGCGGGGGTCCCTGCATGAAAATGATCGAAAATGGCCAAAATCGGTGTCGAATCCATAGTTTCCGGGGGCGCCAGGACGAGTGGCGACACTCCCGACGCCGTTGGAGTCTGGGTTCGGCCCCCCCTTGGCGTGGGGTGCGAGAAGGGGTGCAAAACAAAACGTCCGCCATGCCCTGCTGGAACGCCTGGACCGATCGACATGAAACTTGGCACGCATACACCTTGCAGCCTGACGACAAACACGTCAGGGGTCAGACACGCCTAGCGCCCCCGGGGGTGGGGGTACGCGGGGGTCCCCATGTGAAAATGGTCGAAAACGGCCGAAATTGGCGTCGAATCCAGTTTCCGGGGTTGCCGGGGCGAGCAGCGATGCTCCCGACACCATCGGAGTCCAGGTTTGCCCCCCCCTCAGCATGGGGTGCGAGAAGGGGTGCGAGACACAACGTCTGCCATGCCCTCATGGAATGCCTGGAGCGACGTGCACCAAACTTGGCACGCGTGTGCCTTGCGGCCTGGCGACAGACACTCCGGGGGTCAGGTCCCCCTAGCGCCCCCGGGGGTGGGGGTGCCCTGGGGCTCCCGCATGAAAACGGTCGAAAACGGACGAAATCGTCATCGGTTCTGTAGTTTCTGGGGTTGCCGAGGTGAGCGGCGACGCTCCCGACACCGTGCGAGTTTGGGTTTGGCCCCCCCAACGTGGGGGGTGGGAAGGGGTGCGAAACAGGACATCCGCCATGCCCCACTGCGACGCCTGGAGCGATGGGGGCCAGACTCGGCATGCGCGTGCCTTGCGACAAACACTGCGGGGGTCAGGCCCCCCCCAGCGCCCCCGGGGGTGGGGGTGCGCAGGGGCCTGAAGTGAAGACGGCCAAAAACGGGTGAAATTGGCATCGGGTCCATAGTTTCCGGGGTCGCCGAGGCGACTAGTGACGCTCCCGACGCGGTGGGAGTCCGGGTTTGGCCCCCATCAGCATGGGGGGCGAGAAGGGGTGCAAAACTCATAAACTCTGGAAGATAATTTTGTTACCCTGGCAGCGCCGGGTAACAAAAAGCTAGTGGAACATATAAAAGCAGAACAGTGCTCTTAAATTCCACCAATTCTATGGGGCTTAAGAACATTTAACTTTTTCCAGACTTGACTCATTAATTCTGTAGTGAGTGCTTATAAACAGTTCCAAGAATCAGTACTTATTCTGGATTAATCTACCCAGAATACTGCAGTGATCCCAAGACTGCCCTCTCTCCCATCAGTTCCCCAAGTCAAATTTGGCAGCAGAAACAACTATTGTCCATCTTACCCATAATCATCAATCAAGTGGGAGCCCAGGACCACAACATCCAGCTCGAAGAACTGCGGTTCCGCTTTAATGCCAAACATGATTGGGGCTAATTTGGAGTAATCGGCCCGGTTGCAGGTAGCAACGCAAACCCGAAGCTTCCGGTTGCTTCCATTCTTCTCCATTACTTGCTTTTGTTTCTGTTTAGAAAGGTTGTTGAAGTATAGCTCCTGAAATGAGGGGGAAAAGACATTATTAGTATATCATTAACGTGCAAAGCGCTTTACAAGGTACAAGAAGTTAAGAGTCTTACAATCTAAAAACACCACAACTGACTCAAAGGAGACACAGCGAAGAAATGGAAGTAAGAAAGAGGGGAAGAATCTGCAAAACCAACATTACATATGTAGGCTAATCACAGTAGAGTATGGGGGCTAGGAACTGTGCGAAAGCCGCCACAGACAAGATTGCTTTTGAGAAAGGATATAAGGGTGCAATCCTAACCTGGAGTTAGGCTGGCACAGATAGGCCAGCAAAGTTTGGCCGGCACAAGGGATACCATAAAGCACGTTTGGACCACTCTCAGAGTCAGATGTGCACGTCTGTGTGCTGGCCTCCCTGACTATGAGAGTGGTCCAAACATACTTTATTTTGTCCCTCATGCCAGCCAAACTTTGCTGGCCAAATTGTGCCAGCCTAACTCCAGGTTAGGATTGTGCCCTGAAGGAAGTAGGCCAGGGGACATCATGGAGGTGCTGTGGCAGGCAGGTCTAAGGACAAGGAGCAGCAAGCGAGACAAAAATGTAATTTGAAGGAGCCAGGAGCCATTTAGATGCCAAGGCAGGCAAGAAGATGGGAAAGATAAGACAAATGGAAGATCAGAGGAGAGTCAAGATGACAAGAATGTGAACAAGATCTTTTTTGCCAAAGAAACAGGAAAAGACATTTTTTACTATGTTGTGGCTTCTTCCTTTACAAGCTATATGTATTATACAAGCCCTTTTGCCCTAAGAGAGCCAGAGTGGTATCTTGTGCAGACTATGGAACATTAACTGGTCTTTTTATGGCAATATGTCAACAATACTGCAACCAAATTTTTTTTTCAAGATCTAGAAAGGAACCCAGATGGACACACCCAAGGTCGACTAAAAATGAAGTAAGGAAAGGCTGCAATTTTGAGATAATGACTTAATGTTAACTCCAACTGACAAACTCGTATGCCGGAACTGGCTGATAAAACAGTCACATAATAGTCTCTTACTGGCTTTTTTTTGTATCTTTACAATCTGCTGCAGATAGCAGGAAGATGTCTGAATAAAAACTGACCTCTCACTATCTTGGGTTCTACAGACAGTTCAAGTGCACTGTTCCGAATGACATGGCATGGAATAAAAGTAAAATGGATCCACAAGAACACTTAAAATAAATATTTATTCAAAAGGTACACTTAAAAAATCAATCATCAGCTACAATGGAACTAATTATAGTGTTTCAAGTACATGTTCCTATTCTTCAATGACATTAACCTTAAAAGCATGGTCAATGTCTACACAGATACATAACAATATTTTTCCCCCTTAAGCATTTATATCTTGTAGTTCACTTTAAATAACTTTACTGTTATGGGACCAAAATCACATGGACTATTAATGGGACCAAGCTTACATGGATTACTTCAGGTTCTACATTTGGGTTTCTACATTTTTTTGTTTGTTTGCTAGCTGCATCAGATTAAAAAAAAACAACAGTATCATTTCTGCATATTGTTAGTAAAACCCATCTAAGATAGCATGTGAGGTACAGCCAGTGTTTGTTCATTGTTAAGCATACATTTTAAGCGGACTAATAGTGCAATACTCTGCATGGCTACACAGAAATTAGTCCCATGGAGCTTAATAGAATTTGCTCCCAAAAGTGTAGCCTAATTAGGGTCTTGTTATGTGCATTTTTCTGAGTTCAGGCCGGTTACAGTAAAATTCAACCATGGTGTCTCAAAACAGCAGTCTTCCACTTTACCTTTGGTACACTTTGGATATCAAGATACCCTCCCGAGACCCAAGACACATTTTTGTAGCAATTTCTTTTTACCTCATACAGGGTACAGTCTTAAGCAACCAACCACGGTAAGGGCAATGCAGCTCCAACTCAGCCTCAGCAACTGCAGGATGCAGCACATGCCCCATTAGCATAGCTATGTTAGTGCTGGGATGTCGGTTAGGATTGTGCCCACAGTGATTAGTCTGGGGCAGCAAATTTATCAACCTCAGGAAGGTTTGGAGCCTCAACATAAGGAGGCAATAAGTCAAGACTGATTCAGAAGTCCTGTTGCAGATTGCCCGTCAGGGTGGAGGAACAGATGTACGGGGTAGAAGGGAAGCTGAAGGGCTTCGACTGTGAAGTTTTACAGACAATCGCTAAAAACCAAGAGATCTCATCTGCCCTGCCCAGGAGCCCATTAAACAATGGTGAGAGTGAAAAGCTACAAGCAAGCCTCAAGCTTTGTGAATGAATATGCAGGAACTTGAAGAAACCACAGATTAGGCTGGAAGTGAATGCTGCTGTTTATAGACTTCTCCATCCCGTATATCTGCAGAACAGAAAGTACAGGAAAGAGGTGGAAGTGTGTGGGTCAGAACCTTGGAGGAATAATACACTGGAGATGAAATGACGTCACATTCTTGAAGCTTCTGGGTCAACAAATATGGCTGACGCAGATAATCGACGCGAAAGAGGATTGCCGCGAATTCACGAATAAAAATCTCCCTGCACGCGTGTAAAAGTTAATTTCAACCTCTTTAAGCATGCCTGCGTGTTCTGCACACGGGTGTGCGAATCGCTGAACGAAAAATGGGATTTAATTTCCACGGAAAGATTCTTGTATTCACATTACATCGGCTCAATAAAGCTACCGTTAACCGTTAACAGTGAGTGCCTTATTTTTTGAAGCTGTGTAATTTCTTGTTGTTCCTAGCAGTCTTATTCACCATTTTCTGACACCCACTGTTAATGGTCTAGAAGGAAAAAATATATATATTTCCCCCCCTCCTTTTCCCCCCCTTCCCGTTTACACATTTTTTCCCGCCTTCCATTTTCTACGGTAATATTTTCGAACTTCTGGACATTAACAGAATTTGTTTTTTGTGGGGGGGGGGGGTGAGTGTAGAAGTTTTCAAAAATACTCTTCGTAGTCTAGAAGTAAAAAAAAATCCTCTCATATTGACAACTACTTGTGTCATGAAGAGATTTTAATGTAATTTTCCTACGGTAATATTTTCGAATTTCTGAACATTAACAGACATTTTTTTTTATGGGGCATGGCCGTTTTATTTTTGCTTGTGTAGATTTCAAAAAATAAGTCTGTCAAAACAGTGCAATCCGAGTTTAAGTAGACAGCAAGTGGCATTTCGTCCGGTATGTTCAGTAACATAATTACGCGGAATTAAACCTTGGAATTGCATATTAACTCATAATTAGGTTACCAATGATGTTTCTCCACGATCACACGTTATTATTTTCGTGAGTTTTTACTTCAGGAGTAAACGATTCAGTCCCAAACAGTACCAGAAAACCAATCTGAAATGCTTGGAATACTGATTGTTTTGAGTCAACTAACATGGCCGCTAAGCCCGCCCCCTGGGTACAATTCTTTCCTATTCTTTCTAAAGGGATGGTTTTCTAACAAGCACAGCCACTTCCTGGAGACACAAAAATTCCTTCTGAATTCTGTTGCTCCCTTGGGGCAGGGGGTAGGGTCAGGTCCCTATAACTGGCATATCCCAGAGGCAAGTCCTGGCAGTATGAATACGACAGAGGCCTGCAAGTTATGAAGCCAAGGTGACTATCTGCCTTGGGGTGCAATCCTAACCAACTTTCCAGCACTGATTCAGCTGTGCCAACAAACTGTGCAGTGCATCCTGCAGAGGAATGGTTGTCACGGAAGCCTCCTCCAGGTAAGAGAATGTTTGTTTCTTTAGCTCAGAGCTGCATTGCCCTTATCCCGGTGCTGGAAAGTTGGTTAGGATTGCACCCTTTGTTTAAGATCATGGCCTGCGTAAATAATGGTGGTGATGAACAGAAAGGAGACGTCAACCTGCTGGCTTGAGCAAATTAGTTGAGCTGCTCCCAAGCAAAATACCTCTAGCATCGCAAAGTTGACCCAAGCTAGCAGTTCCAGAGCAGCGAGAGAAGGAAAGGGCTATTTTCCATCATTGGCCACCAGGAGAAAATGCAACTGGAGTTTGCAATAAACGCCTCTCACAAGAAGTTTTAAAAGATGAGTCTGCATTAAGTTCAGATTTCATTTCTTTAAAAATAGCATAAATATTCAAAATAGTTTTTAAAATCAGTTTTCATCCACCCTGATTACAAGCATAGATGTACTATCTCATCTTTATTCCTCCGGGTTTTTTTTTTCTTCTCAGTGAGTCAAAGAAAGCCTTGGATGCAAACGTGAAGCCAACTTGAACACAGGCACTGACCAACATTTATGACATATCCTGCCCAAATGAGACTTCATGTCATTCAAGGGCACAGTACACAGTAATTTGCTATTAAAAGAAGACAGAAAGAGTTAGTCATACAGCAGTCTATGGAAATCCAAAACACATTTTTTCCAGTTTAACCAAACCAAAGGAGGCTAATCTGGTTAGACAGCTTAAATAACCAAGTTATTGTTCACTGGGATTAAGCACATATTTCAACGCAGAAACTTGGCTTTCCTCAGGTGTGTTCATAACAAATTTCCAGCTAGTTATGAACTACAGGAACTGATTGTGTCCTGTAACTATATTTTAATCCCACAAAGTAATAAAAAGGGAACTTTATTATTAACACCTTAGGCTATCCTTCTGAAATTGTTCCATATGCATCTCATTCTTTTTCCTTTTGCTTTGTTCAGAGAAACCTTACCTTCTCCTGACTTCCTGGACACCACAATGAAGGATTAATTATTTGCTTTTACTGATATTTGCTTTAGACTGGCTCTACTCCCCTCTTTCCGAAGAATCATGAATCACAATTAACTCTTCATCTCCTCTAACAATTTCTCTCAGATGAAACAAGAGCCATGCAAAACAGCTAAATAGCAAACATCTCTGTTAAGGGGGATATTAGGGCAAAAAAGGTAAAGGTTTCCCCATTACCAAATGATCCAGTTGTGACCGACTGTAGGGGGCGGTGCTCACCTCTGTTTCTAAGCCGAAGAGCCAGCGTTTGTCCGAGGACAAGCTTCCGTGGTCATGTGGCCAGCATGACTATACGCCAAGGTGCACGGAACGCCATTACCTTCCCACCGAAGTGGTACCTATTTAGCTATTCGCATTTTACGTGCTTTCAAACTGTTAGGTTGGCAGGAGCTGGGACAAGCAACGGGAGCTCACTCCGTCAAGTGGTCTTGAATTGTACACCTTCCGGTCAGAAAGCCCAGCAGCAACCCGCAGCGCCACCACATCCCTTGTTAGGGCAAAAGGTGGGGTCAATTTAAATGCTAGAACAGCAAAGGAATGCAAAAGTGATCAATTTCAGTGGCTGGCAATGCAGCCTGAATACAGTACAGCAGCGCTGAAGGAGTACATTTACAGGACTGCCTGCCAGCCTAGTGAAATATGAAAACAGGCATACTTCTCCAAACTTAAATCCCAGCAGTTATTATCGTGCAGGGAAAGTAAGTAGCCCCGTGTTGCCCAATGCTCAATAATACTGCCCAATTCCTAAATCGCTTTGGGGCTTGGCAACGGAAACCTCTCTTTTTTACTACTTCGCCTTGCAGTGCTGGCCATCAGAACTAGTGAAACAAGTGTGTGCTTTCCCACCCCCACCACCCCAATCAACAAGGAGTCTTGCAGCACCCTAAAAGACTAAGGGCCCGATTCTATCGGGCAGAGTGGGTGGTATACCGGCCACACCTGTGTTGCAAAAGGTGCCACAAGGCACCTCCAGCTCCGGCAGTAAGCCATTACCGCAACCAACCAGCTAATGCCCACCCTGTTCTGCCCCGCCCGGAGGCGGCAATGCGAGCCGGCAAGCAGCGAGTACACCGCTCACCAGCATTGTGTCCTTTTCCAGCAGGGCAGAAGGGCGTTTGTGGGCAGAGGGAGGGGTGGGACAGGCGGTGACTCTTGTCACCAGTTCCTGACCTCCGTGTGGGGCTGCACGGCCCAACACAGAGGCTCTCACCTCTGCACCAGCACTCACTCAAAGATGCACACAAAGGCTTCCTCATGTTTCAAACAGCTTCTACAAGACTTCTCTATAACATGAGAAGGAATCTGTCACTGCTGCCTAGCTCCAAATTCCTAAATCTTGTGATCTAGGCCAGAAAAAATTCCTTCCCATCATATCTCTGCTCATGAATTTCATTCTTGTAACTCCACTGTTCTTAGATGCCAGAAATTTTCTATTGTTGCCTCAGGCGGCAGGCAGGTGGGCAAATGGTTGTTCACCTCTGCCCCCCTTCCCCACTGGCAGGAGCAGAAACTGGCACATTGGAGTTGGCAAACTCCATCTGCTGTCTAGAGGGGACAGTCTAATGTCCAAAGCGGGGAAAATGTGATGTTTTGTGATCTAGACCCATCTTGCCTGTCTTCTCGGTGATTCCTGCGGGGGTGTGGCCTTGACCTTATTTCCTCCCCTTCTCCCCTGAGCATGTCCCCTTTTGTCCTCTGACCACTGACCTGAGAAGCTGTGCAGACCAAGGGGCTCCGATGGCCCCCACCATCTTAAGCACACCTCCATTCACGGTGATGCAGCTCTAGGACCTCGCCTTCCAAGTGTTAGTTGTACCGCTGATCCTAATCAGACGCTGTAGATATGCACTGGATGGAACTGTGAGTAAACCTTTCTTTCTGCATCTTTACCAAGCCTCTGCCTCATGTGTCTTTCGTTAATAGCAGTCAGCCTGGGTGAGGGAGGTTCCCGTGAGGTGATGCCCTAAGGGGGAGGAATCTGCTGCTTACTCTACTCTGCTTTCCCCCATCACCAATAAGAAAATCTCCAACAGCACATTGCCTGGTAACAGTAGGGGCAGCATTTGACACACCCCATCAGGCATCAGGAAGTCTTGAGCCAGCCCTGGCTGTGATGTTTTTCACACCACAGATGTGAAAAGCAGATGATGTGGTCCTGCAAAATGGGCCCAGACAGGCACATACAAGGGGAAGGAGTTCTACCTAAGGCAGCAATTCTCAAACTCTTTGCACCCATTTTGTAGAATGGCACTTGTGTCGGGACCCACCGGAAGTGATGTCATGGCAGGAAGTGACATCATCAAACAGGAAGTGCCGTCATTGTGATGTAATAAAATGACACTCCTGAAATGCAAACTGGCATTCTTGGACTGCAGCAATTGCACAACCATGAAACATCCCTGGCAGAAAGCAAGATTAGGACAAAATATTGTGGAAAAGTACTAAACTAAGAACAAATTTTTAAAAAACCCTCACTTGAAAATTCAAACTATTAACATTCACAAAAGGAATCCAGCAAGAGGAAGGTCTGTAGCATCCAAGATGGCTGCTCCCAGCTTTCTGCAACCAACCTGACATAAGTTTGCAAACCACCAAGTGGGTCCCAACCCACAATTCAAGAAACACTGACCTAAGGCATCCATAGGTATGCAATCCAGGAGATTTCATGTATTTCACTAAGAGCCCAATCCTATCCAATTTTCCAGCCCTGGTGTGGCCGTCCCAATGGGGTATGTGCTGCATTCTGTGGTGGAGGGGAAGTCAGGGAGGAACATTTGTTCACTTACCTTGAAGCTGCATTGCAGCTGCATCAGCGCCAGAAACTTGGACAGGATTGGGCCCTTACACATCAGTAAGTAGCAGGACATGCAGAAGAGCCTCACTGACAGTTCACAATGGTTAGGTGCATTGGTATGAGTTGAGATGGTTCTTAAGATATCCTGGTCCTAAGAAAAAAGACCACTGAGGACTTTATATAAGATGATAATTGACACTTTGAATTGTACCCTGAAACAAACTATCAACCAGTGATGTTGGTATGCAATGGGTAAAGCTAAATGTATCCCCACGACCGAATGGTCTAGTTGTGACCGACTGTAGGGGGCGGTGCTCATCTCCGTTTCAAAGCCTGTAGAGCCGGCGTTTTGTCCGAGGACAAGCTTCCGTGGTCATGTGGCCGGCATGACTCTACACCGTAGCGCACGGAATGCCGTTACCTTCCCACCAAAGTGGTCCTATTTATCTACTTGCATTTAGGTGCTTTCGAGCTGCTAGGCTGGCAGGAGCTAGGACAAGCAACAGGAGCTCACTCCGTCGTGCAGTCTTGCAATGGGTTGTTGTTCAGTCGCCAAGTCCTTTCCCAATTTGAAACCAGTAGGTTGTTCCATGTCCAGTTCTAACTGTTGCTTCCTGACCCACATACAGGTTTCTCAGAAGGCAGATAAGGTGGTCTGGTACTCCCATCTCTTCAAAAACTTGCCACAGTTTGTTGTGATCCACACAATCAAAGGCTTTAGCATAGTCAATGAAGCAGAGGTACATGTATTTCTGGAACTCTCTTGCTTTCTCCATGATCCAGTGAATGTTGGCAATTTGATCTCTAGTTCCTCTGCCTCTTCGGAAACCAGCTTATACACCTGGTAGTTCTCAATTCACATACTGCTGAAGCCTAGCTTGTAGGATTTTGAGCATCACCTTGCTAGCATGTGAAATGAGGACATGTGCAATGGGTAGGGGTGCTTAAAAATTGTGTTGTTTTTTGCAGACTTCATGATTTGAAAGGCAGAATGATTTGAAAGGCAGAATGCAGTGTATTTTTTTTCTAAGTTCTCATTCCAAGTTTTCGCTTTTATCAATTTTAAATGCTTTAATAGTATACTAGGTAGTATAGTATAGTATAGTATAGTATAGTATAGTATAGTATAGTATAGTATAGTATAGTATAGTA
>JAJKFI010000172.1:9411-30190 GCA_029204185.1 Lerista edwardsae | reverse complement strand
AACCCCCGCCCCGGAGTGCGCAGCCAGGCTCGCTCTCCGGGGCGGGGGTTTAAAGAGCACTTTAAAAACCCCGCCCCGGAGTGCGCGCCCCAGCAACTTCCCTCCCGGCTCGGAGGGCGCAGCGGCTGCTCCCCGCCCTCCGAGCCAGGAGGGAAGCCACACCCCCATGTCATGACGTCATGACGTGGGGCGCCTTTTTTCCCCTGCCATGGGCGCGGTTCTGAGTAGAACCCCGCCTGCGCCTGTAGGATGCAGCGGTAGCCATTTGGGCACTGCTACTTCTACAGGGGCTTGGAACCATAGGATTGGACTGCCAGTCAGTTGGTGTGGTCCAAATGCCTTTCATGAACAACCAGTGATCCAACACACTCCACGTGATCTACAAACGGAACTTTAAGGAGGGCTATTTAAGGACAGGGAGGCCTGGCTTGCTGTGGTCCATGGGGTCGCGAATAGTTGGACACGACTTAGCGACTGAACAACAAGAACAATTTAAGCTCAATTCATAATGGTTGAACTGAGAGGCAAAGAGGAGTTTTAGCTCCCAGTCTAGAAGTATGCCTAGTGTCACCTCATGTGTATATGCGTATATGTATAATCTGCTCTTTCAGAGTGGAGGAGATAATAATGGTGAAAGGAACGTCTCCATGGCTGCTGTAAGGATTGTTTTGCCCTGGGAATTCAGTTGTTTTACTGCTGGACTTTTTAGTGCACTAACAATTTAGCTTTGTGGTCTGCGGCTTATTTATAGGACTGCATATTTAAAGGACCTGCTCCACAGGGCTGACATACAGTCTTCCCAGCTCACAGGAATGAAATGGGAGGGATACCTTTGCCCCACTCAGGTTCTTGCAAGCTCTTTCTCCACACACGTTCCAGCCATCACAGACATTTTATTGTTTTTAAACAAGACATTACAGAAGTTGTTTGAAAAAAGAAGACCTTTTTCAGATGATCTTTGGAAGGAAAACCTGGGGGAGTTGTGGGATCGTGTGCACAGTCCCAAATGTTCAGTTAATAAGGAGCAGAACAGAGCATGCATGTACAATTACAGTGTGTGTGTGCATCAGGCTGTCCCCACATGGTTGGAAGACAGCCTGGTCAAGTTTCTCGCTTTCAAAACAAACATAAGAAAGGGGAATGGGAACAGAGAAGGGGAGCACATGACCTCCTAGCCCAAAGAACATCTGGAACGAGCTAGAGACTGCAATCCTGTACAACAGTGATTCTCAAACTATTTAGAACCAGGACCTACTTTTTCCAATGACAGTCTGTCCAGGACCCATCAGAAGTGATGTCATGGCTGGAAATTCTGTCATCGTAACACCAGAGCCTGCTGCTTTCCTGAGAATGCTGCAATAAGTTGGGTTATTTCCTAGCCATTTTCCAGTAACAAAGTGCATCAGAAAGAGAAAAAAAGCCTATTTACAACATTCACAAGCAAAAGAGTCACACAGCCCTCCCTCTTTCCAGCATCCTGGTGCTTTGCGACCAACCTGGAATTGGCTCATGAGCCACCTAATGGGTCCCAACTTACAGTTTGAGAAACACTGCTCAACATATTTTCTTGGGGGAGAGCCCCAATGACACACTTGGGCTTACTTCTGGGTAAACAGGAAGAAGGTTGAATTTAAGGTGACATTAACTATCTGCACAATGTTTGAGAGGAGATAAGGAACTTTTCAGAGGAAACATCTTGTAATAAATTACCGGGCAGTTTCCCAAAGCTTCCCACGTCAGAAGACAAGAAGTGAATCACAGAACACCGACTACAGGAGTCTGATCTAGGAGAAATGCCACTAATCGTTACAGAAAATTCAAACTGAAAGCAAAAACAGCCCCCAGAAACTAAGGGACAAGGGTGGATTAGACAGAATGCAACAACAAATGCTAGTACGGGTTGCTTAAATTGTGGAAAGAGTGGCAAAACCAAAACTTGACAAATTAGGAAGTATTTTTATAGATCAAGACTCCAGCTTTTGACACAGTTGGGGGGGGGGAAGGAGGGAAGAAAGGACACTGACTGGAGTTGTAAGTGGTCTCAAGCAAGATTTGGAACCCCTTCATGCTGTGGCACTGCTGAAGTTCACCAGGTTTCATTTGTGGCGCAAGTTAGCCCTGGCACCTGTATTCATTGTCCGCGTCGGAATGAAAGCGCCCCGGAGCAGGTGCAGAGTGCTTTTCCTTCAGGACCGCGAAAGCAGAGAGCGCCATCAGCGCAGCTCACGGGGGACAGGGGGAGGGCTTCCCAGCTCCAGCGTTTCCAGACACAGGCAGTCAGACTGCCGCCGTGGCTCCCGGAAAACTTACTTGCCAGCTCGCTCCCAGTCATAACATTGCTCCGTTGTCTGGAAACGGCCGCGGCCCGTCCTCCTCCCGCACGAAGACCAGGAAATTCTGAGCCAAGCGGAGCACGCTCGAGTCGGGAACTGCGCCTAAGGGAGGGTGGGCGTGCGGGCGTGCTGGGAACCCTTTGTGTATTTCGAACGGTGGCAGGCGTGGAAATGGCACGGGCGCTTGGCAACACACGCACACGCACACACACACACACGTGGTCGAGTGGTGGAGGCACAACAGACGAGAGCCGAAAGCGACACCTCGCAACGCCCCCCCTCAAAAAAATAAATCACAGCTACAGTCCACAGATCCGCCGTCGCGCTCTCCATTGCCTCTCCCTCAGCCCCTCGCGTCCCCTCCCGCCTGCTGCCTCCGAAACAAAAGGCTCTCTGTGGCCGTCTGGCTTACATGAGGACCGCGAGGGCTCGGCTGCTCCCAGCGAAGATGCACGTTGCTCCCCATCCTGTCGAGCCGGCCGGCGTTGTGCGCTTCCTCCCGGCTGATTAAGGAGCGGAGGCGCGAGTGTTTGCTCTCCGCGGGAGAGGCTTCGATGGGCATCTCAATGCCGTTCAGACCAGGCCCCGCCCCTTTTCATAAAACGAGGAGTGGGGAGACGCAGAGAAGGAGATCTGACTCATTCGTACCTTCTCTAAGCATGCCCACACTGAGCGGTTTGTTTGTTTTGTTTTCCAAGATAGAAATACGGAGCTGGGAAAAAAGAAAAGACAATCAATGAGACGCGCGCCCTCTTGGGATTGCTTTGGAATCCTCACGGTTTCCAAACCGCCTCTCAAAATGCATAGGGTGGCTCTGGACCTGTTGAGCTCTAAGAGCACCACAAAGTATGGTACACCTTGCAGCAAACCCTGTAAAGTGGGCGTGGGTGGCTGATGCTCGCTTAAGGTCAGGGCCGGTGGGACGCAATGCGGAGCATTCCCACGGAGCCCACCCCACCCCTCCACTCGCCAAGAAGCAAAGCACTTGTGGTGCCAAAAAATGGCACCGGGAAATGGGGACATGATGACATTACCTCCAGCTGCTTCCAGGAGGTCAATTTTGGGCTGCTCGGAGGCAGGGGCGGTGCTCTGCTCCTCCCACTGACTTATGGCCCATAGAGATCCCAGCTCCTGCAGCAGGCAATATGCTTGCTGCGCTGATGCCTCCCCCTTCCCCCCCCCCCAAAGTGTGGGGCCTAATGTGATGACATTGGTCACGTTGGCTTAAGGCCGGCCCTGCTTAAAGTCACCAATGGCCCAATTCCGTTGTGGTTTTGCACTGAGAGAAGTGCTTCATCAGCTTAAGTCTGGGGGCCTCTGAAGCAGCAGTCACTATGATGGTGTGCAGGCTGGGGTCACCACTGCAAACAGCTGTCTGCCCCACATAAGTGCCAACAATGTTGCAACCCCACACCAGAGCAGGTAAGTCAGTGGAGGGGGCATTCCCTTGGAACAAAATCTTTTATTTATGTGCAAAAAAACTGGATCCGTTTCTCATAATGAGGCAGCCCTAATGCACATCTTAAAGCTTGATGGGCTTCGTGAAGTGACCCAGTGACCCAGCCTTCACCTACCCTGCATACCTGACATTGACAGTTTTGGGGGGAAAAAATCAGAAAAAAAGATGCTCAGAAGTTTCTCTCTGTATATTTACACAAGCTTGCAAACTGTAGGAGCTTGGCTTCTTGCAAACTGACCAAACGTTGCTGTCTTAGCTTATGCCAGCCTCACTCCAGTTTAGGATTGTGCTCACAGTTGGGATGTGCAGAACCTCCATCCCCCCCAGGGCTTCATTTGGGTTTCAAAGGTCTTCATGCCTCATGCCTGAAGTGGGAGGGAATCACCCTGCAAAGAGAGGGACTCCCTGGTGCTCCTGTCTCTTTAAGCAAAGAGACAGAAGCCTGCCCAATTGAGGTTTCGTTTCCTGGGGCATGCGTTTCTGTCCTGTTCTCGTCACAAAAGACAAAACTCCCCCAGCCCAGCTCTTTCAATTCCGGCCGTCCCAGGATCCCGTACTATAGCTTACCAAGTTTAACATCGATGAAAAGAATGCCAGCTGGATTATGATGTTGCAGAAAGAGATATACATTTTACCTATGTGTAGGACATCAGTAAAATAGACACAAATGCAATACGCCTCCAAGGAGACTACCAAACCAGGGGCGGAGGAAGGGTGTAGCCAGGGGTGACGGGAGCCATGGGTGCTGGCAGCAGCAGGGTGCCATTGCATGGAATAACCTGTGCGGTTTTGGCCCACCTGCCCTCCCTTGCTTATGTCTTGCTCCAAAATGGAGCTATTCCAGGTGCAGGGAGGCGTGGCTGGGTGACGTGCTGGGGGTGTGGTTTCTTCACCCTGCCACAGGCGCACTCGGGGCTCCATTCGTCTCTGTACCAAACTTGTGTAATTTGTACATTTTGACTTGATCAGTAATACAGCTGAACATGCAAATGTGGAATTGACAACAACAAATAACATTGGCAACTTGCTATTGGCAATGTTGTTGATGTGAGACATCTGATTGGTGGTCTTTCTTTGCTGCTAAATGTATTTGACTACCCTTTGTAGTCACTCCTCCTTCCCCTTCCCTAACCCTTGGTTGGAGTCACACTGGAGGGGAGGGGGAGCAGCAGCAACAATGGCACCAATATTAAGACAAGATTACAATAGGGTTGGCACATTTAGCTACAAGTGCTTGACACATTTGATTGCTTGATACAACAGTTATCAATGTGGCACACAGGAAGATGCAAACTGTAAGAGTTAGAATCTTCCCCTCCCCACCTGACCCAATCGTCTTGATAAAAGGCTACACTGGAGTGGCTGGAAGGGAGTCTGCACTTGAATAGTACGGTAGTGGTGACAATGGATAAAAGCAGGTATAGTCTTTTCAGCACTTCCCCCCTTTTCTCCTTCTGCTGGGAAAGCACTATTTCTTTCTATCAAGCTAAAACCTTGTTCTTTTTAGAACTGTTTTATGCTTTTCATAAACACAACGTTTTTTCTTTTACAAAATTACTCTAATGCTCCAGCCTTTCTTGTTGCTGCTTTAAACTTTGGTGGGGAAACCTTTTGGCTTAGTAAAAAAAAAAAAAAGACTTAGCTCCTGGGCTAGAATAGAGTTAGGCAGAAATTCTCCTTACGGTGCTCTTTTGTTAGATATCCAGATTTGCATTACAAGACCCTGAGGGAAGGGAGACATTCGAATGTCCCTTGGCACCAATTCTTAATGGTTTGCATTGTCTGGTGCTATCTCCCGAGGATCACCTCTGTGACCTCCTTGCAGGATAGCAGCTCATAACTCCCAGGATGAAATCAAAAATGGAGTTAGACCTGTAAACGTTTAAGGGAAGGGGAGGGTGTTTTCAGCACTACCCTCCTCTCGATGGGGTCCATACCTGTTCCCATCACATTCTGGTCTTACCTGTTCACCTTTCCAGGTCCTGTATTATGTGCATCTGGTTACACCTCCATCTGACCATCATGAGCATAGCAATCACAAGTATTACCTATAGGCCAAAATAACCACAATGGGGTACAGAGCTACGTTAAAGAGGCTCTCGACAGTTTCACTTTAGCCAAAAACTGTTTTCCCACCAAGAGTTGCTGCTTCTACTGTTGCCAGAACCTCTTAGTTTGCTGGTTACTGTGCTATCCTACAAGGGTGGTGATCTTGCTTAAAGCTTTCAGCTTCAGAAGCTCATAAAATCCATCAAACAAGACAGGTTCCAAAAATAGACACTTGATCTGTCCCACAACATGCCCTTTGACCTCAGCCATGGAATGAGCAGACACAGAGAGAAATCCTGGCCCTTGGGGACTCATGAAAGCTCACATGCCCCACTCACTCAGGATGCAATCCTAACTTGGAGTTAGGCCGGACAGTTAGGCCATCAAAGTTTGGCTGGCACAAGGGACACCGTAAAGTATGTATAGACCACTCTTGGAGTCAGAGATCAGCACAGAGACATGAACCATCCTCCCTGACTCTGAGAGTGGTCCAAACGTGCTTTACGGTGGCCCTTGAGCCAAATAACTTTTGCTGGCCTAACTGTGCCGACCTAATTTCAGGTTAGGATTGCGCTCTCACACTCTAGCTCACAACAAGGGGCCAAGATAAACCCACACAGTGGGGCATTCTTACAGGAGAAGTAGCTGCAGATGTCCAGGGAATACTCACAGCTGTCACACTGGTGTTGTTTCCTCTTCTTGAAATAGCAGCACAACCATGTTGTCCCAGATATACATGCTGGTTTGTGTGATGTGGGGAAATGGAGGGACCTAGAGATTGGAAGGGAATAGCTCCTGGATAAAATATCAAATAGATGACTTCCAGCAGTCTTTTCAGGCCTTTGCCAGGCTTTGCAATCCAACTGCTGATTTGCAAGGTTTCCATATCCTATGTATCCAGTGGTGTCATCTAAATGATTTAAGAACAGGTACTCACTTTTGATTGGCACATGTTGGGACCCGCCCACCGGAAGTGACGTCATAAGCCGGAAGTGATGTCGTGGCAGGAAGTGACATGAAAAAGCCCTTTTTGAGGCCTCAGACCATTTTAAACTGACCCAACAGTTGCAACAGTATTCCACAGCACCCCCAGAACATGTTAAGGAGGTCTGGCATCATGTTAAAGTGACCCAACAGTTCCAAAACCCCTGAGCCATTTTTCAGTGGCAAGGCAAGGCAAGGCTCCACTCGCTGCCTGCCTGCCTGCCTGGCTCTGAGAACATGCAGGCAACCCAAACGTGCAGGAAATTCAAATGTTGCAGGGGGCGGAGTTGATGAGAGTGCGGGGGAATGGGCGGGGCCAGCCGTAATCCTAGAAACCGGTACTTGCGTAACCCCGCGTACCCCCTGCATGACATCACTGTATGTATCTAGCCATGCTTTTAATAATATGGTTATGGGTTGGTTTTTGTTTTGTTTTGTTTTGGCAATTCAGACTTGTTACAGATGATGAATTATTGGTCCGTTGGCACAGATTGCCCAGCGATCTGCTAGGAAGCAATAATGTTTATGAGGAGGGGGTTTTGAAGCTGTATTTCTCCTATGCTCCTTTATGTCCTGTGCAAGGAAAAAAATATTCATTTTCCAACCCTGCTTTAAAACTAAGCCATTTATTATGTTGAATGTCATTGGGAGGGAGTTCACCTCAAAGTTGCTGGTCCACTGCTAATTTATGAGCTGTCTCCTCAATGAGCTTATAGTAATAATTCCAGAATGACCTAGATGAAAATTCATTCATCTGCCTTTATAGCTTGTCTATGGTTAAGCCTGCTTTAGCCAGAAATGCTCCAGATGACAACAGTTCTGATGGTGCCTCCCTCTTTAGAGAATGCTGAGGTCAGGGTGACACCCTCACAAAAGGTCTGTCGCTTTCAGTGATCATGTTCATAAGCTGCAGCTCTGACTTCTGAGAATCTGAATGTGCTAGGTAGTGTGGGCTATGAATGATGAATTCGTGATTTGGGACACTGAAGCTAAAAACATAAAGCCTGTAATTTGGAGCAAAATGTGGTTGGCAAAGAATCAGCTTGTGCTTTCAGGCCAAAGCCTGGCTGACAAGACAAATTGGCAAGGGGTGGGAAGTTACAAAGGAAAGTTATAAGGGGGCGTACACACTCCAGAACCAAAAAGTTTTGTTTCTCGCTCTCAGCTCCTCAGAGCCAGATAACAGAGTAACGTTTCGCAGCAAACAGCTTCAACCTTGAGAAAAAGTAAACTGAGCATGTGCAAATAGCCCTCATGCATATTATCTCACACCCCTAGCTCATTAAGTCCAAATTAGCATGAACATATGTTGTATGTATAAATATGTACAGGGGAAGGAGGCACATATCAAGGAACTACGAAGTTGTTGTTCAGTCACTATGTCGTGTCCGACTCTTCGCGACCCCATGGACCACAGCACGCCAGGCCTCCCTGTCCTCCACTAGCTTCCAGAGTTTGCCCAATTTCATGTTCATTGCTTCGGTGACACTATCTAACCATCTCATCCTCTGCCGCCCCCTTCTCCTTTTGCCTTCAATCTTTCCCAGCATGAGGGTCTTTTCTAAAGAGTCCTCTCTTCTCATGAGCTTCAGCTTCAGGATTTGTCATCTCCTTGCAGTCCAAGGAACTCTTAAGTCTTCTCCAACACCATAATTTGAAACACTATTCTTCAGCACTATTCTTCAACACTATTTTTCAGCGCTCTGTCTTTCTTATGGTCCTGCTCTCACAGCCATACATTGCTACTGGGAAAACCATAGCTTTGACTATGCGAACCTTTGTTGGCAGGGTGATGTCTCAGCTTTTTATTGTCTGGGTTCACCATAGCTTTCCTCCCAGGAAGTAAACGTCTTTTAATTTCATGGCTGCAATCACCATCTGCGGTGATCTTGGAGCCCAGGAAAATAAAGTCTGCCACTGCTTCCATTTGCTCCCCTTCTATTTGCCAGGAAGTGATGGGAGTGGTTGCCATGATCTTAGTTTTTTTAATGTTGAGCTTCAAGCCAATTTTGGCACTTTCCTCTTTCACCCTCATCAGAAGGTTCTTTAGATCTTCCTCACTTTCTGCCATTAAAGTGGTATCGTCTGCATATCTGAGGGTGTTGATATTTCTCCCAGCAATCTTGATTCCAGCTTGTGAATCATCCAGCCCAGCTTTTCTCATGATGTACTCTGCATACAAGTTAAATAAGCAGGGTGACAGTATACAGCCTTGTTGTACTCCTTTCCCAATTTGAAACCAGTCGGTTGTTCCATGTCCAGTTCTAACTGTTGCTTCCTGGCCTGCATACAGGTTCCTCAGAAGGCAGATAAGGTGGTCTGGTACTCCCATCTCTTCAAGAACTTGCCACAGTTTGTTGTGATCCACACAATCAAAGGGTACTCAGCATAACCTCCAGCTCCAATGTTACCACCACTGTGGTCACAAACACAAGCCATGCAATTATCCTTGAGCATAGGAGTGTCCCCAAAACACATTGCCTGGACCAGGGAATGATTCTTATCGGTCCTTACTCTATGCAGCAGAAAGCACAGTGAAGGTATTACGTCATAGACAAAGTAAATTTCTTCCCCCTGTATGTTAATGATAGCCTGAATGGGTTTCCCTGGGCCTCCTATGATTCTGTTGGTTTCAGTTAAAACCCAATACAAACATTTACATTGACTTGCTTTTCATAACAAGTATGGTACACAGAATGAGGGCAAATATAAGCACTGATCGCGTATCCTTTTTCTAACACATGGTCAACAAAGGTTGAGTATGCAAGCTCGCTAGGTAGGTCTTGGAGAGGATGATAACTCATTTCCCATTCGCTCCCATTGCACCATGCGTAAATTGACCAGTCCTCTGGGTGTGGTCAAAGCAGGGTGGGGTCAATCCTCAAGCTTCTACTTGTGCGTAGACTGGTCAGCTTCTGGGTGTGACCAGAGCAAAGTATTTTTCTTTCAGGGCCTGCTCTTTCGAAGCTTCAGCTTTAGGTCTTTAGACTCAGCAACATGCCATTCCGGGGTTGCCTCTTTACCCTAGGGTGGTGGATCCACGCTTTAATTCCTGCTATCTTTAAAGTAGTTGGGGTTGTTAATAAAATCATATATGGCCCATCCTACTGTGCTTTTAGTGGTTCTGCTTTCCACCCTTTTACCCACACATAGTCTCCTGGTTGGTATCCACAAGCTTTTTCTACCATAGGGAGGGGTTTATTTTCTTCCACCCACCTGTGCATCTTATGCAAGGCCTGCCCTAAACGCTTTAGGTCCTCTGCCACCTGTTGGTCCCCTATCTTTTGCAAAGGGGGCAAGAGAGGTTTGAGGATAGGTGGGGGCCTTCCAAACAACAGCTCAAAGGGATTACAACCAATTCCCTTTCTTGGTGTGTTCTGCCCTCTCCATAAGGCTATGGGTAGCAACTCCTCCCAATTCATTGTTCCTGATTCCATTATTAATTTAGTGAGGTGTCATTTAATAGTGGAATTCATCTTATCCACTTTTGCACTGGCTTCCGGGCGCCAGGCTGAATGTAGTCTCCAAGAGATGTTTAGAACCTTTGCAGTGTCCTGTACTATCTCTGCCACGAAACTGGGACCATTGTCTGGTCCTATCTCGGAAGGTAAACCATACTGGGGGGAAAAGGTGTTGCAAGAGGACCAAAATTACTTCCTGTGCCTTTTCAGTCTTAGTAGGGTAGGGTACACAACCTGTCAGAGTGCACACTATCACTAACAGATATGGTTTCCTACTGCCCTTTCGCACTTCTGTAAAATCAATTTGCACTTGATCCATGGGTCATCTTCCAGTTGGCAGAACTCCTGGACTGGCTTCTGATTTGGGAATCAGAATTACCCAGGCAGGCCAGCTCTTGTTTGGTGCAGAACTCAAACCTCTCCTTCCTGAGTGGCAAGAGGTGAGAAGACGGGTGCCACACCTTAGTGTTGGGGGTACCTCCAGCCATTTTCACACCTGGAACACAGCCACCTCTGGCCTTTACCTGCTTGTTGCCTGCTGACACTTCAGGCTTGACACCTGCTTGTGACACCTGCTTTACACCTGACAGCAAACAGGGAGATGGGAGAGACTGCTGTGAGAAACTTCCAGCAAACCCTGAGAGAAATGGCCCCCTTCCCTTCCCAAATGTGCCACATACCCCAAGTCACAACTCCTTCTTATGTGTGTGTGTTGTGTGTGTGTTTGCCCCTTCTTATCTCCTCCCTTTCTGTCTGTAGACTGCCGGCTAAATAAACTCACCTGGGGCCCAATTTGATGCATGTCTTCTCAGAAGTAAGCCCCATTATAGTCAATAGAACTTACTCTACTATGGATAGGACTACAGCTTTGGTGGGCCATCTCCCCTTTTCTTTGCAGCCTGCCAGTTTCCACCAAGTGAATTTCTTTCATTCTCCCTAGCTGGTGGGAAGGGTAGGCTTGCTCTTCTCAAATATCTTACATTGCAGTTTTTCAGGCTTTGAGTGATTCTCAAGGGTGGTGGCAAGTTTTTCTTGTGTGGAGTTTGTGTGTGTGTGTGTGTGTGTGTGTGTGTGTGTGTGTGTGAGAGAGAGAGAGAGAGAGAGAGAGAGAGAGAGAGAGAGAGAGAGAGATGGGGGTTCTGGGGGCCAACACATACCCAACAAATTAGCTCCAAATTGCCTGACAGGGGCGCAGGTCCCCCAACAGGGGTCAGGGACACACACACACACACACACACATGTACATGTGCACTGTGCCTGGTGATACTCCAATTGGTCCCAGTTTCAACTCTAAAAATTATGGTAAGTCTATTTATGTATGATTATTTATCCTGGGTCAAGGAGCGAGAAAGGAAACAAGGAATGAAGAGGGGGAAATTCTTTCCTCTTCTCCCTGTTGTAGCTGTGTAGTGATGTGGCAGGGGATGAAAAATGCAGAGGTTCTCATGGGGCTATTGAAACTCTGAATCAATAAGAAAAAAACACAAAACTAAGCCTGAACTTTTAACTTCCTCCAGTGTGTGATACAAATCTTTTTGCTTTGGGGCAAGATGGTGAAAGTATGTCATTAACAGGTCAAAAGGCCTGAGCATTTACGCAGGCAGAACTGGGAATGCTAGTTTTTCTTGTTTGGCATTCAGTTTGCTTCTGTCTCCCCTTTACCTCAAATGGACTGCCAGGACATTCCTTTCTACTTAACCACACATTTTAACCAGTAGTGAAATTCAGGGGGTTCGCCCAGGTTCTATAGAACCAGTTGTTAAATGGCCGGGCCCCACCCACTCGCTTACCTGGCTGGCTTAGGTTTTTTTGGCTCCGGCTATGACGTCATAGAACTGGTTGTTAATTCATTTGAATTGCACCACTGATTTTAACCCACTGAAGCCTGAAGTTCACATTAGTCAAGAGGAGGGAGTGCGCTGAGCTCTGGAAGGGTGCCACCTTGTGACGTTTGGAAGGCATAGAAACTGGGTCTTTGTACCTCTTCTGTGTGATCTGATGGATGAACGATCTTCTGTTTTATAGCGTGGGCAAGTGACCTGTTTGGATTGGTTTAGACAAGGACTGGCCTAAGACATTCTGCTCCCTGGAGTGAAGTATGAGATGGCACCATACACCACCACCACCCCAATACAAAAACAACACAAAATTGTAGATGTAGATTGTAGAACACAAAATTCTTGCACTGATGCACAAGAAGGAATATCCACCATTCAAAGGAGATTGCCTTGCTTTATTTTGAACAAACAAAAGGGCCACATCCTAATTAGGGGAAACATCTGTGTACAGCTATGTACACAGGTAGCCCCACCAGCACAGAAGCCCTCCGTCAGTGGGCACAGTATAGACGTCAGGGCAGAAAGACATGCGTCTTTGTCAATGGGACACAAATGGCCATTGGAGGATCCCTGCCACCAGAGAGGCTGAAACAAGGTGGAGATCAAGACAAGGAGGGGACAGGATGAAGCAAAGTTTCATCCCTGGATCCCAAACCCCCTTTCTGAGCCGGACGTGCCCCAACGGCTGCAGAGTGCTACACCAGCAACAGAGCTGGTGCCATTCAGAGGAGTCCCATAGAGAGCTCTGCGGCTGCTGGAACAAGTGCATAAGCACTGTGTCTCACGCCCCCCCCCGCCCCCAACCAACCTCTTACCATGATAGAGGATTGTATCTGCTGGATAGTACTGGTGACCCTGCACTGTTAGTGTGGTGGCCACATGGGATTGGGTTGTAAATGTATCCAAGAACAAGCTTTGGAGTGCAACAGAGCTCTTCAGATGGTTAGCAAAAGGGCAGGGGGAGATCAGGTTGTAGGGGCCTTAACAACCTGCAGTGTGTAAAATCTAAAGCAGTAGACTTGTGGACTCGGATCAACCCTGAAGAGCAGGAGATGGTCATCAGCCAGCCAGCCAGCCAGCCCTCACTGGGGCAATACTTGAAGTGTCCAGCTGGCCTTGAGTGATAAAAGATGTGCACGGCCATTGTGTGCACATATCCTGGTCCCTCCCATTGAGCTTGAAGGAATTCAGGGTGTTGTCTTTAAATGTGTGAGGGGATGGTTAATCCAATGTGCCCCTCTGTGTGCACTGATCACCCCATACTAGGTTAACCTGTGCAATTAAAAGAAAGTCCTCAAACTCTCCTAGCAAGGAGGGGAGAGGCCAGAACGTGCATGCTTTGTGAACATGCAGGTCCTGTATAGCAGTGTTTTTCAGCCTTGGGGTTTGGACCCAATGGGGTTGCGAAGCCTCAATTGTGGGGTTGTAGCAACTTACGGGAATGAAAACCATTTGACTAGAGGACCACCAAGTAAAGTGGGAGGCATACCCTTCAGGTACCAGTAGGCTGTGTCCCAGTCCTGCTCTGGCTCTTAGCTGTACTAAAATAGCTTTCACTGGAGCCACGATTCATGGTGACTGTTTCTGCTCTGGTAAGAATATTTGGTTATAGTGAAGTTCATAATGGGGGTGAGGAATGGGCAGCGATGGGGGCAGGGAGTGGGCAGATCGGATCCCGGGAGGGGGAGCAGAGATCCATGGTGTGTCCTCAGTCTCTTACTTTATTTATTGGGGTTGTGGCATGAAAAAGGTGGAAGATTTTTACTTGCCTCGCCTGGGCCATCGGGTTGTCCCCTTCCATGCTCTGGCAATGGTGCTGCATGCTATAGGCCAATGAGGATAGTATTGGGCCATGTCTCTGTATGATTAACTGCTCTGCCCCGGCTTCTTTCCAGTCTTAACAGCCTCCTTCCTCCTTTAGGATGATTGTTGCTTCCCCTGCTCCAGGAGGAATACACCTTGTAGCTTGGGGATTAGAGACTATAGATTCTGTGTCCCAGAGTGCAATCCTAACCTGGAGTTAGGCTGGCACACAGGACACCGTAAAGTACATTTGGACCATTCTCGGAGTCAGGGAGGATGGTGCATGTCTATATGCTGGCCTCCGAGAGTGGTCCAAATGTACTTCATTCATACATAAAGAATCCATTCATACATTAAGGACCTGATTAGAAAATGCTCCTTTGACTCCAGTAATTTTTTCTCAAGATTCTTTTGCAACAACTGATTATACTTTTATGTTCCCAAGTTGCGCAATCATTTATTAGAGCATGTGCAACTAATTTGGCATGCAGACTTGCCAGTGCCAGTGAGAGGGCTGATAAAATCTGCCCAATTAATTTGAAAACACCTTCAGGCCACATCCGAACCAGTTCTATACTTGGAACTATGTTCTGACGCAAAGGAGTTCAAGAATGGTTCACCTCCCTAATGATTTTTACAATGGCTTACTCATACTTGGCTGGAATTCAGGGCTCACAACCTATGCAAGGGTAGGGGGGAACACACAAGGCTTGCCCAGATGCCAACATATGGAAAGGTGGCTGGCACTAGGATTAATGTATCTGTAAAGGACACAGTGGTTTGGGACACCTGTTTTTTTTTGATCTGCAACTTTTAATTGGTAATCATATTAACGCTCAATCCAGTGGTGATAAGATTTAGGTGTGCATCACCATTCAAGGTAAAAGATGTGTTGATCCAGTTTAATGGGATCTAGATTAGTACTATCATGCAGATGTGACTGCACATATATACTGGGCTTTGGAATGTTCCCAGAGCATCTAAAAGCTGATAAGTGTGTCCTTAAAGACTTGATTTGGGGTACTGTACTGTATCAGTACAGTATCTGTATTAGATCTGTATCAGGTACAGTATCAGTGGATGGCTAGTTATTCCTGGTCAATCTTAAGCATTGTGGAGGAACATAGGAGTGTGGGTGGTCTCTCAAGCTGTTTAAGGATCCATAAGTCATCACTGGCACTCTGAATGAAGCCCAGAAGGCACCAAGGAGCCTTGCAAACACCAGAGTGCTAGCAGGCAGGTGGGCTCCAGGGCTTTGCATCTGCTAAAATTTTTAAACTGTTGCCAAGGGAAGCCCTAAAGAAAGCACATTACTGTAGTCTAGCCTCAAAACTGCAGATGCTTGAATGAAGGTTGCAACAGTGAAAAAAGGCTGGCATACATGAACATATTAACTTTTGCACAATGTGCACACAGTTAAATGGAGCATTGTTCAATCTCTTTGAAGCCTTGTGATTATTCATCTAAAAAAAAAAAACCCTTTTCCTTGTAGATGGAAATCTTTTATTTTGCATTTGTAAGAAGGCCTCTAAGCATGCAAATCAATGGAAGGGAGAGGTAAGATGAAGGACTGCATTCTCTTGGATGCCAGATAGGGAGAAAAGGGAATGTGAAACATTTAGGCGGAGATAGGAGCTGAGCCCAAGAGAAAGCTACTTGTGTATCCAAAGAGCATGTGGTCAGGAAGAGGCATCACAAGGCATCACATATGACAGAAGATAAGGGCCAAAACTAGACATGTGATTTGTTTGGAATAGTGGCAAAGGAAGAGGCTGCTTAACCCCTTCAACCTTCTGCAATTGGTCCACTCACAATAACTGCTGCCAAGCTTTTTTCCTTCCTGCAGGGGATTCCATGAACAGGGGATTCTCCATGCAGGGAATTCCATTTCTTCCTCCATGAAGAGAAAAGTAGCTTGTAGATTCTAGGTAAGCAAATAGCAAGAAGATTTACTAGACTGGACAGATTTACCCCTTCTAACTGGGCAAGAGGCACTTTTTCACGTGGTGTCCTCTTATATTTAGCAGGGGGAGAGCAATTGTCCTTCTTCACCCCAGCACAGTGTCTTTCTCATGGCTGTTGCTGGTGGTGTTCTCCATTCTTTTAGATTGTGAGCCCTTTTGGGCCATTTAACTTTAATGTTATTATTTGCCTGTAAACCGCTTTGTGAACTTTGTGTTGAAAAGTGGTATATACAGTAAATACTAGTAATTGATTGAAGGGAACACTTCCCCTCCCTCTCCATTCTTCCACTTCTGATTTTAACCACTGAGACTGCTTTCAGTAGAAAAATAAATTCTTGGAACTGCATGTACTTTGGCCCATAGTGACTGTTCCAAGATCAGAGATGAATGGAAACTTGAACCAGGGTTTCCCACATCCACAGCCAGCTATGACATCATAAGTATGACCACCCCACTTTTAATTATGAAGTAGGGGACTGGACAGATTTCTGGAGGAAAAGTCCATTGCAGGCTACAGGCCATGATGGGTTGTGCAATCTCGTTATTTTAGATGTAGACTACCTCAGAATGCCAGGTGCAAGGGAGTGGCAACAGAATGCAGGTACCTTGTTGTCTTGTGTGCTCCCTGAGGCATCTGGTAAGTCACTATGAGATACAGGAAGTTGGACTAGATGGGTCTTTGGCCTGATCCGGCAGGACTCTTAGGTTCTTATACATGAAAATGTTCAAAAGGAAAGTGCTGTATAGCAAGGCTGGGTTAGTGCTGGCTGGGTTAGAATTGTTGCTCAGGAGCATAAACATCATCCAGTAAAGCACTGTTTTCATCTTGAACACTGGGATGGCGGGGGCGAGATAAGTGCAGGACAAAGGGACTCCTCAGACAGGCAAGTGAAAAAAAGTGTCCCATTGTTCTCCTCCCTTTGTTTTCCTTCTTTTTGTTTCACTTTCTTCTCTCCCCCACACCCCCATCCATTGTTTAATTAAATATAGAGTTATGGTTTCCATAACAACCCTAACCAGGGCTGTTTCTTTTTGTTAAGGACTTGAATTGCATTGCTGGGGAATCTTGGGACTGTTTAGTCAATACAATACAGCACCGTGGAAAAAGATGAAGGTAGAGCTACTTACTGGCCAGAAAAAAAACTCCCATCCTGCCCAGTTTTCTTGCTTTCTAGCTGATTGCCAGAAGTGCAAAGGGCAAAACTGTGTCCTGTCTTGTGTCCAATTTTTAAGCTGTACATCACTGGATAGTGAAAAGGTAGCCTTTGCATTGGGATCTGCCCCAGGAGCTATTGGACACTACTGGCCTCCCCTCCGACTCCATCTATAAACCTTTTCCACTCTCCATCCCCAGACCCACAGAATTGCACCTCCGAGTCACATATGCGTACCATAATGTTTTTCTTTCCAGACTTGGCAATCCTAGACGAAGGCGTCAGCTCCAGATCCTTGGAGCACTGTGGTGATGTGTGCAAAGCAAACAGTACGACAAAATGCAGCAAGATTGTGTTGACAGTCCCAGGGTAGTTGAAGGATGAAAAACCAGCCCTGTTCACTCTTCTTCCCATTCTGCAAATGCTGTGTAGCACAGACGAGAAAACAAAACAAAACCCTGAAATGGGGGAACATGTACAGAAATGTTTTCACCTCCATCTCAGTATACTAATGATTTCCATTTCCTGAATATTATACAGGCATGCTCCGGTATCCACTGATTCAGTATCCATGGTTTCAGGTATCCATGGATACCATGGACACTGGGACGCCTGTTAAAAAGATAGGGGAACATTAAACAAATCTCTTTTTTCCCCTTGTTGCAGCACAACCACTGATGTTCCCCTATCTTAGTGGTGTGACCCAGCTTTCACCTGCTCCCACTACCTGTCATTGGCTGACTTGGGAGGGGGAACACACCAGGAAGACCTCAAACATTATCTTACTATACTTACACAAGCTTACAAACTATAAGAGCTCAGCTCTTTGCAGGGCAGTAACAGCTGTCTGATTTTTGAATAGCCCAAGGGCTTGAGGCCATTTGTTATCTGATCTTTTTGTTACCCATACTTTCACTGGAGGCACTACAGAAATTGAGTGATGACCCAAAGTTTGAGAAGGTGCCCAAATAGGTGTTCTAAAGCCAAATGTGGATGGTATACTTTGGCTTGAATGCTTTTTGCTGTCAGCTGTATTTCCTAATCTATCAGGCTCTACCTCTGACCCCCAGGTGGTGCCAGACTTTGCCCGATGCTATTATTTCCCACCCTTGGCTCTACTAGGTGCCACAGAGTCTTCCCCTTGTCTGTCAATCAACTCTACCATGCACCACCTTTATGGCGCAAGCCCCTGCATGTCTTCTCCAGCAGTAAGTCCCGTTATGTTCAGTGGGGCTTTCTCTCTGGACTGTGCATGTAGGATTGTGGCCCTGAGCTTTGTAGGTTTCACCTTATGGATGGTCTGAGATTCAGATCTTCATGCTACTCCAGTGGTGTTCCTCTTATGTGGCCTCTTGCGACTGTTTACAGTATCTCTGTTTGGAAAAATGTGCTACACATGGCATGGGGTCAGATCACCGGTCAGTGATTGGCTGTGCTGGAGGAACACTTTGAGTAGAAGATGACAGCTTAATGTGTTCCATTACCTTCCTGAAGATGCTGCAGTCAGGTCCTGTTGCTACAGATGTTGCTCATCCATCTGCCTCTTTGACTGTTGAGTTGACAGTGGGGAGGGGAAATGGCACCTCCTTGAGAGCTGGGTCTTGTCCCAAATCTGACAGTTCCCATCCCTAAAATTTACAAGCTATGATTATGGGGGTGGGTGGGTTGAAAATGGTGCTATTTTCCCCCCACAGACTTTGTGATTTGAAAGGCAGAAAGAGGTGTTATGTGTTTTTATACTCTCATTCCAAGTTCTCATTTTTATGAATTTTAAATGTTTTAAAAGTGTACTAGGTAGGTGTTATAGTCTCAGCAGATGTAGCCACTGTATTATTTCTAATTGGAAAAGTAATTTATTTTAATTCATGGAATATAGCTTAATCACCAACATGCAGTGTTTTGTGTTTTTATTTGGATATATTAACACCCCAAAAGTGGTGTTTTGTGGTTTTACCCATTTTTAATAACATCAAAACCCAACACCCCTAGCTATGATGAAGTCAGCCTGACATTTTCTCTCCCTGAGACCTCTCACATTTTATATTTTACTATAATATAAACTATTTTATGAAACCGCCGTATTTTACAAAATCACAATAGCAGCACAAAGGAGCCTAGGGCAATCCCGGATTCATATCCTTGATCGTCTCTTCCTTGTTCTGGATCACACTTTTCCTTTTAACAAAGCACAGGCATGTTTGCTTTGTGAGATGCAAGTCAGAACTAACACTTTGTGTCTCATCGTTTGCTTCTCGATAGCCGTGCAGAAGGCAAAGATAAGAAAGGCCGTTAATCAAAATTGCAAACATCATGGAGTTCAATATATTTCATATTTCTTATCTGTTTTAGGTGCAAAGTACACAGTCATGCTTCACCGAGAGCTATGCTTGGCTGCCTGTTTTTAAATAGCTGAAAATGTGCCAAAGGAGAATTGCCTTGAACAGTGGCTGTTATGTGTTGCCTTCAGAAAATAATGTGGTTCTTTTGGAATGGAAATGTGTCCCAATGAGGTCCAAAGGGGAGGATCAGAAAACAAACTAAAAATGACCTATATCCTCAGATTGCCCTTGGACAAGTTACTGTGTCTCTGGGCGCAATCCTAACCGGGAGTTAGGCCGGCATAGTTAGACCAGCAAACTTTGGCCTTCACAAGGACACCGTAAAGTATGTTTGGACCACTCTTGGAGTCAAAGAGGCCAGCACACAGATGTGAGCCATCCTCCCTTACTCAGATTGTGGTCCAAATGCACTTTACGGTGGCCTTAGTGCTGGCCAAACTTTGCTGGCCTAACTGTGCCAGCCTAACTCCAGGTTAGGATTGCGCTCTCAGTCCTGCCACATTTTTTTCCAGGATTCTGCTCCTATGAAGTTAACAGCACCTGACACTGAGAAATTCCTGATAAGCAGAGAAGTGGTAAGGAAAGTTTTGTCTGCTTAATTTCTGGCACTTGTGGTCCAGAAAGAAGCAAATAAAAAGCCAAAGCAAAACACAGAGGTGGAAGTCTGATTATATTTCAGGCTTTGTTCTCAAGTGATTAAAAAGGACAAAATAGGATGCCACCTTTTCAATGGGCAGACTTCTTGTTCCTTTAACAGTCCCAAAACAGGCACAAAAACTGCTAGGAAACATTCCCCATTGTTGCATGTCCAGGAAAAGATTCATCCACTGAGTTTCTTTTGCCCATAGATGCCTTACAAAAACATGTTTTTTCAGCACATCTGTGAGTAGGGTTACAAGATACAAACAGAGACAGAGTGCCTATACCTTTAACCATTGTATAGAAGAGGGAATTTGGGCAGGTGCAGCTTTTGGAACCCTTCCACGATGAGCTATATCTGTCCCAATCTCCGCTTCTATACAATTAAAGGTATAAGCACTCTGTTCCAGTTTGGTAACCCTATCCAAGAGGCTGAGGATGCGGGGAGGCAAACTGGCCAGGGGTATTTCCCGCCAGCCTGCCTGCCACATCCCCTGGGCCTGTCAACGTCCTGGCCACTTGATTGCTGTCCTTTGTAGGCTATCGCCTAGCCTCTTCTTGCAGGTTTTCCTTGTAGGGGCTTGGCTGATCTCCTTTCCAGTTGTGGAGCTGGAGAAGGAAGTAGCCAGAAGCAGCTGCTGCTACTTCTCATCATCACTTTCAACTCTGCCACCTCTATTATTCTGGCTGGGTGAAGCTGAGAAATCAGTCAATCAATCAATCAATCAATCAATCAATCAATCAATCAATCAATCA
>JAJKFI010000171.1:816244-946096 GCA_029204185.1 Lerista edwardsae | reverse complement strand
ACCTCACAATTTATCACTGTTGTAATTCAAAGAGGCTGCCTGTTGTAAATACAAATAGAAATAAATAATAAAATAACAGTCTCTGTGTCTGTTGTTATTATGTCAAAAATGACTCTTTTTTTCATCCAGGATATTTTCATCCAGGATGTGTTCAGGTTATTTGTAAAATGTTTCAATTCATGAGGGAAGGGATCTGACTGATTCTTCGGCTCTCAATTCACAGCAAATGCCAGGACCAGTGGGAGGCCACCTATGGCGCGAAGAAGCCAGCCCGCCTCATCAACGTTATAATAAAAGTAATGGAGAACAATTACCATGATGAGGCTGTTCTAGTAAGTAAGAAAAATGAAACAGACTCACTTGAAAATTCCCCTTTAAATTTTCTAGGTGAGAGATCAACGGACACTCCAGTCAATCCTCTGCTCACTCATGTTCTTAATGGGTGAACCCATTGTCTACCGTAGATGCGAAAGTGCATCACTGATAAAGTGAGATGCCCCCCCAAAACCCGTCACACCACTTTTTCTGGAATTTTTTTCTATTGAAAGTGGAGAGAGGACAGGATAGTTCTGCACAGTTCCCAGAGCCTTAGAGTCATCCCACTTTATGCCCCCAGAGGGCAAAGATCAACATTTCAAGGAAATTTAGGCCTTGGAATTGCTTGCATTGCTTGCATGGCATTGCCCCCTCCACACTGGCAAAATATGAAACTTCTGCATATCTTCTATGGTTAGGGACTAGATATTATAATCCATTTGGTTTTCAGTCCCTCAGTTACAGTAAAAGTAATCAGCTGTGGCACACAGCAAGGTGCTAACTCATCTGACATAGGAACTTGAACAAAACTGTTATTTTCAAATAAAGTGAGAATTTATAGCTTTTATATAATTTATATAGTGAGCATAAGTTTCTCATATCATATTTAGGGTTTTTAAAGTGTTTCCTGCAATGCTGTCTTTTCACAGCTACCTCACAATTTATCACTGTTGTAATTTAAAGAGGCTGCCTGTTGTAAAGAGGCAACCTCTTTTTTTCATCCAAGCTACTTTCATCCAGGATGTGATTAGCCATTCAGGTTAGAAAAAAAAGCCTTCTTGCTTTTAATTTGGGGCACTATGTCTTCCTTGGGAGGATTCAGTTTTGGTGGGGATCGCCTGTGCTGCCAGCTTCCCTTCCCTTCTGCTGAAGGGACAGATAGCTGTGAGATCAGTGTGAGCAACCACATAACATTTGGCACTGCTCCCAACCTGCCTCCCTGTCCCCAGGTTTTCCCTCACAGGCCCTGTAGGCCTGCTGTGTTTTAAGACAGCTTCCTCTGTCTGAGTGGAGTTGTCATGGTAACAGTTTCACAGTTCTCCACAAGGGGGCTTCCTCTGGTAAGGCCTTCAGCCTCAAGCAAAAGAGGGCAGAAGATTTCGTTGAGAGGTTTAATGCCTCAGTTTGCCTGAAGATCTAAAGATCTGAAGCTAAAGATCTGAAGGTCCCCAGTTCAGGACTACCGGAAGTCTCTGTGAGTGGCAGACCTCGTAAACTGCGGCTGATTAAAAGCTGAGCTGTCTCCGGCTGCCTTGTGAGAGGGGGAGTGTGCTGGGTCAGCCACTTCTCTGGTGGGAGTAGAGAAGCTGCTTATCAGCCAGCAGAAGACAAACGTGTGGCTAGAAAGAAGACTAAATCCAGAAAGATCCATCTGTGTTGTTGTTGTTGTTGTTGTTGTTGTTGTTGTAAGATAGAACATTCTGTAAAAATTGTAAAAACCTTCGGGTTTATGAATAAAGTCTGCCCATGTAAACCGCCTTGAGTTATAGTCATTAGGGTAATCTAATGACCTAAGAAAGGTGGTATATCATTATCATTATCATTATTATTATTATTTCTGTGAGAAATAAAGCAGCCCCTATGAGGTTCAGCCTGTATGATGACATTTAGCCAGCTTTAGGTTATTTATTTACAGAATTTATTGTTTTGAGAAAAAGGCTGCAATGCTCTCCTTGTTTTCAGAGCCAAGCCAAGTGCTAATCACTCCTTTATCTCGGCTTCTTTTGTTTGCAGCTGGCATGAGGGCAGCTGGCTCCTTCTGACTCACATCAAAAGAATAGATAACTTGATGGGCAGAGTTGATGGGTCTTTATTTGATTGGTAGAAACTTTCATATGCAGACTTCAGGTGATTCACAGCAGCATTGACCACTAATGTGGTGCTGTATTGGTTCCTCCCCAATATGCCTGAAATGGTCTCCTTTTATTTGTTTTATTTGCAAAGGGAATCAGCACATTTCAGAATGTGCACTGAGCCTATGAACAGTTAAAAAAAAACACCCTGAAAATCCTTCCTGAAGGCTGGGGTTTCAGAAGGTTATCTGTGATTCGATTATCAGCTAATCACAGGGTGAGAAAATGTAATGAGCTGGGCTTCTGCAAAGAAGCCACATAAAGTATCACAGGAGGGTTTTTTTTTTTTCCTGAAGCTGTTTACAAGCCATTCAAGGGTCAAGTAGACATGACCTGAGGCTATGCTGTGCAAGATTCTGCAAGAACTAAGACTTTTGCAGAGAAAAAACACTTGAGTATTGGGGGGATTTTCCTTGCGCGAGGCCAATTCTGAGTAGGATTTCCATTAGAATCTATGGGTCAGCACCATGGAGAGTAATAAAAGTGCACACATAAGTGGACTATGTTAGCTGCACTTTTATAACGCTGCTGCTCAGGTGTGTGGAAACACCTTGAAGTCATTCTGAAGGTATTTTGCCTGTCTTAGAGGTTTCCTTAAACTGTCGAGCAAACGCATCAATTGTAGTGTTGCGCCAACGCATCCGTGGTAGAAAATAGGTTTTAGCTGTTCTCACACATGCTGAGGGCCCCTTATATTAATGTGCACACAGAGAACCAATGCATGCGTAGCCACCTTTGCACAGGGTGAAGAAGCAGGATGAGTCTGCTGCTGATATCCCTTTCCTCCTTTTTTTCCAGACAAGTTCCATCTGCGCAATCCAGGGCTTCCTGAAAGCGCGGCCTTTCAGGAAGGAATGCTGCCCATATTCTGCCCTTTTCCTCCTTCTACTGGGGGCCCTCTCCTTGCCCTATGGCATAGGCAACGAGTGTGTGAGGTGAGTCATCTCAGCAGGAGATCATTCTGGGCCTTACAGTGATCCTGCTTGTTCATACAGCCTTTATTGGCATACACAATGCACAATATGTTACATATATTCCGAGCCGGCACCCCTTAATTACGGTAGCTGAGTACCTCTAGTATTCATTAGTCCGATCCTTGACAATCACGCTTTAAAAAGCTGCCATTCTTTCTACTATTTAAACTACCTCTGAAGATAGGACAAATCTAACCTTGGCTTGTCCGTCCGCTCCCTCAACTTGACCAAAGTCAAGCCTAGAAACTTTGAGCGCTGCTCATCAAAAAGTGGACAAACTAAAAGCAAATGCGATACAGTTCCTATATCCTGCCCACATTGACAATGCCTTTCGGCATATGGCACACCTTTAAATCTGTCATACAAAAGGGCATATGGCAGAGCATTACACCTTGCCAAAGAGTGTGCTCGTCGCTCATGTGGGCCTTTACGCAGGGAAAAAAGGAAGCCATTTGGCCTATTTTAATGGAAATATGGAGATGTAATGGAGAGCATATTTTGTTTGCAGCATTCAGAAGATCCTGGTATTCAATATCCAGGATTCTTCCTTTGATTATTTGGAATGCTTGCTCCTGACCTATCTGGCCTAATGTTGCTCTTCTTTCCTCTTGGACATGGGTTTGTCAAGGCAGATTGAATTGTTATGGCCTTGAAAGAACCCATTTTTTTCCTGCTCCCCAAGGTCTGTGGCAATGACCCTCATGCAAATGCTTTGCTTGCTTACAGGGAGGCACTGGACACCCTTGAAGTCTTCCTCAAGATGGCCAGAGTACCAGCGGACACCCTCGGCTGCTTGCAGTAACTGGCAACCCCAGCACCTACCAGCTGGGGTTGTCCACTTTAGTGAGGTAAGAGACAGAACCCCGAGCTCCCCAAAGAGCGGTGGGTGGGCACTGCGTGCAGCCAAGGCATGGGGAGTGCTTGTGCTTCCACATGTCCTGCGCTGCTTGGGGTGCTCATACAGCCTATTTCTCTCTGACAGATCATTGTGCAGCAGTTCGAGGGATTGGGCCGTCCCCCTGGCTGAGTATTCTGTGGGCTTCCTGGCCCAGAAGAACCAACCAGGCCTCCACAGAAGTACGCAGGGGTTCTATACAGAGGTGAGAGTCCTGGAAAGTCTGAGGAGGGGTTGTGGCATCTCTGTGGCCATGGTGTGAAGCAGACTTCCCTTCCCCCACTCAGGGGAGGGAGAACGGAAGGGGGCACTCTGGTTCCCTCCCCAGTGGACTCACACATTTTCCTCCTTTGTGCCCTGCAACTCCTGCTGTACCATGTGGAGGCGGAAGCCCACAACAAGTCACCAGACTCCCTGCTGTGTTGGCTGGACCACGGGAGTCTGGTGGCTAAGAAACTCAGCCTGCGGGGAATCTCGGGCCTCATCCGAGAGTCTGACCTGGTAAGTGAAATGCAACGAACAGGTTTTCTCTTTATCTGTGGTGGGAAAGAGGTGGAATCCTTGTGCCCAGCTAAAGAGCTGCAATAACTTCGTGCCTTTTTTGTCTTTCAGAAGGCAGACCCATGGAGTGTTCAGTTGTTTCTCCTGAGCACACTCGGCTCCATTGCCCCAGACCAACTAAATAGGGCAATGGAGAGGTTGGAGGAGATCTTGCCCACCTTGAGGGAGGAGGAGGAAGCAGTCTTCCACAGGAAGCTGGCAGCATCATACTGTGCTCTTATGGACCACGTGATTATTGCTTGGAGTTACTTCACAGGATTACAAGAGTGAGGGCAATGTATAAGATGACATAATCACAGGCGGGAACAAATGCCTTCTGGTGTCACACTTCTGGTGACCATTCCTGTTCATTTCCTCTTTGCAGGAGGTGGCTGCTGTGAGGGCAGCAGCCATCAAACATCTGGGTCTTCTCAAACATAAGAGCACAGTCCTTCAATCCGCCGAGGAAACCATCGGGGAAATAGTGGACGTCCTCATTCACCTTGGGGATCGCCCTCAGGTGGCTACGGTGAGTGCCCATCAATGTGACTGACCTTACTGGGAGGGAGGAACCACCCCAAGGATCTGCCCCAAGGGGCAGCAGCTTGGAAGGGAGCACCCAGCTTGTTCTGCCTGCCCATCTCCACGGCCTCCCCACAATCAGAAGCAAAGGGAGTGCAGAGCAGAAGCGGAGCTGGGCAGGGGAGAAGGGAGCTGGGCTAGAGCTTGGAAGCGGCTTTAGCTCTGCACTCTCCCTTCCTCCCCACTTCCTGTCCTGCTCTGCCCCCTCTTCCTTTTGGAGTCCAGAGAGTAGGCAGAGACAGGAACAGCTCGAGCTAGCAAGTCAGGGGCTGCCACTGGTGGGAGGGGATGAAGAGCTCCTCTCTGATTTCACCTCCTGGCAGGACTCTGTTTCTCCTTCTTGCATTTTAGGCAGCAATGACCACCCTCTTCCACCTGGTACCTTGGGTCCGATGGAAGGTGGAACGCAGTCTGCACCACGTCCTCCACCAAGCTGCCAAGTACATGGTAAAAATCGGGGCAGAAGCGTGGGATTAGAGTAGTGGTTCCCAAACCTTTGAATGGCCCTAGAGGCTGCTGCCTGATTTATAAATGCCAAGGGGTGCTGCCAATTGGGTAGCATTCCCTGCCCTCCCCCCTATTCCCCTGCCCCCAGTAGCAGCTTGTTTAACCCTTGATGCCCATACCCTAATCTGGTCTGTCAGTTTTGTGAGCCACCGAAACTGGTGGGTCCTGGACCCTCATTTTGGGAACTGCTGCTCTCAAGCTAATGACAGAGGAACGTGTAACTAACATCCTCTCTACGGCCTGCCACGCTTGCTTTGCCCTGCTGCTTGCTGTTCCCAGGCTTTTTCTCCCTTTGTGTTGAGTTGCCTGGGGCAGAGGAACCTCCGGAGCCCAGGTCTACCCGCACAATATTGCGGGGGCCACTGGTGCCCCCCCTAGACGGCCCCTAGACGGTGCCCAGGGCTCTTGCCCCCCCCGCCCCTAGATCCGCCACTGGTTCCCATATGGATCAAGGCCGTGAATAAGGAACTGGATCAGTACTATACTAACGCCACCTGTTCACCCCATTACTTTGGCCTACCACCATCTTCGGGCCATGTTTCCAATTATTTTAGGGAATTAATCAACCCAATCAAGAGGTTGATTTTATGCTTTTATGCTCACCAGGTTTAATATTTTTCCTTCTGCTGTTCAAGCGGGAAGATTTCAAAATATCCCACTTGGTAGCAGGATTTGTAAACTCTGCTTACTAGAACCTGACACGATGACTCACATTTTGTCGTTGCCCTGCCCTTCGATCACTTTGCGACACCTTTTTAGATCCAATACTGTCTACCCTTTCTGATTCGCCTGATGATTCCTTGCGCTTCCTCTTGGATGACAACTCTGCTGAAACCACGGACTTGGTTGCTGACTATTTGCTAGCGGTACTAGGGAAAATATCCATACAAGTCCCAATAATTTGAATTTTATGTGATGAGCAAGTATCCTGTTGTATATGCTGTATTTTATTTTCTTTGTTCTGTTTTATACTCTGTTGTTATGCTAATAAAGGTTTACAAATACGACTTTCTCATGATGAACTCTGCATGTAAGTTAAATAAGCAGGGTTGACAGTATACAGCCTTGTTGTACGCCTTTCTCAATTTTAAACCAATCGGTTGTTCCATGTCCGGTTCTAACTGTTGCTTCCTGACCCACATACATGTTTCTCAGAAGACAGATAAGGTGGTCTGGTACTCCCATCTCTTCAAGAACTTGCCACAATTTGTTGTGATCCACACAATCAAAGGCTTTAGTGTAGTCAATGAAGCAGAAATAGATGTTTTTCTGGAACTCTTATTTTCTCCATGATCCAGGGAATGTTGACAATTTGATCTCTAGTTCCTCTGCCTCTTCGGAACCATCTTGTACCTCTGGTAGTTCTCGATTCACATACTGCTGAAGCCTAGCTTGTAGGATTTTGAGCATCACCTTGCTAGCATGTGAAATGAGTGCAATGGTGAGGTAGTTGGAACAGTCTTTGGCATTACCCTTCTTTGGGATTGGAATGTAAACTGATCTTTTCCATTTTTGTGGCCACTGCTGAGTTTTCCAAATTTGCTGGCATATGGAGTGCAGCACTTTGACAGCATCATCTTTTAAGATTTTGTGTAGTTCAGCTGGAATGCTGTCACCTCCACTAGCTTTGTTGTTAGTGATGCTTCCTAAAGCCCACTTGACTTCATGCTCCAGGATGTCAGCTTCGAGTTCAGTGACTGCACCATTGTGTTTATCAGGAACATTTAGATCTACCTTATATAGTTCCTCTATGTATTCTTGCCACCTCTTAATCTCATCTGCTTCTGTTAGGTCCTTGCCATTCATGTCCTTTATTGTGCCTACCTTAGCATGAAATGGTCCTTTGATATCTCCAATTTTCTTGAAAAGATCTCGTCTTTCCCATTCTATTGTTTTCCTCTATTTCTTTGCTTTCCTCTTGTAAGAAGGCCTTCCTATCTCTCCTTGCTGTTTTCTGAAAATCTGCTTTCAGTTGGTTATATCTTTCCCTTTCTCCCTTGCCTTTTGCTTCCCTTCTTTCCTCAGCTATTTGTTAAGCCTAGTAAAACAGCCACTTTGCCTTTGTTTCTTATCTCTACTTGCCACCATCTGTTGCAGATAAACCCCTACCTTCTCTGTTATTCCCTTGTTAGAATCATTCAATAGATATTATATTTTAGCAGCATCAGAGTATACCTTCTTATCTGCTAAAAGTGCATTCAGATATTTAACTCTGACTTAATCATATAAGGGATAGTACAGGAACATATGCAGAAGAGTTTCAGTGCATCCCTGATTACAAGGGCAGCACCTGAAGGAGTAGGTCATCCCCTTAAATCTGCCAAATAGACGTTCAGATGGCAAAATATTTAACCTAGCCAAAACAAAAACTTGGCACTGCTCAGGACAAGTTAAGATGCAAAAATATATAGCCACCTGCCCATATTTCACCGCCACATTCAAATTGAGAAGAGAGCATGTCCTATTTGCCATAGAGTACAGATGTTGGCATTCTATGTCCGAAAGCCTTTGCTGAATCTGACGATATGCTTCCAATTGTGGGAGTACACTCAAAGAGTCTAAACATAATCCTAGGGCTCGGATCTTTTGTTCCACCATATTTAGCCTCTTAGAAGCAGAGCTCTCTAAGAGCATTTGATGAGCCAGTATGATTCTGTGAAGATTTCTGCTCTAATGTCTGTTCAATGTCTTTATAAAAATGTGTCTTGCAGGCAAGAGAGTGAACTTTGCTAGACCCATGTGGGTGACGGGCCCGTAGGGCAGCCCCCCCACCTGCCAATGCCTCTCACCTGAAGGTGGGATGGGCTGCCCAGAGCTTGGGGAAGGGACCCGAGGGCGCAGCGCTGCTCAAGCTGGTGAGGGAGAGCGGCAAGCCAGCGGGTCCACGCCCTGGTCCCGAGGGGCTGTGGAGGAGCGCACCGCCAGCCACCGCCTGCCCCAGGTCGAGGGTCCACAGCGCAGCCCTGCTCCAGCTACCCCAAAGGGGCAGTGGGCTGGCCGCCGCACTCCGATTTTGGGGGAGCCGGCACAGGTGCGCTACAGGCCCCGGAAAACAGGGAGAATGGGCTGCGCAGACGCAGCCTCGTTCCCCCTCAGCCTGTACTCCCACGAGATCTCTCTAACAAGATCTCGCAGGAAAGGGAGGGGCCGCACTTCCCTGGGCCACAGCTCATAAGGAGCTGGGAGCGGGGTGGACGTGTCCTGAGGCCGGGCGGATGTCCGGCTTCAGAGAACTCCGCAGGGGCTGGCCACCCTCCTCCCTGGGAGACCTCCTCTGTGGGGACACTGCAGGAGCCGAGGGGCAGTCAGGAGCCCGCGAGTTCCACCCCGGCACCCTCCAGCCAGCCAGGAGGGGCAGCCTCGAGTGTGGATGTAAACACCCCCCCCCTCAGGAAGTACCTGGCCATGCTGGTCCCCAGTCGGCTGGAGAATAGGGCCCCCGTACCTGGTGCTGACATCAAGGCCAAGACAGGTGGGTCCCTTTGACCTGGGGGTCCAACCTACCGGATCCCGACTACCTCTCCGGGATCCTGACCATCAACAACCAAGACCCCGAGAACCCCTGCCCACTCCCCCACCTGGGGAATGGGATCCCGAAGTGACTGCCAGAGGGCGTGGGGCGCAACCTACCACAAGGAGCGTCTCGAGCCGCTCGGACTACCCAAAGGACTATATAAAGAGGGACCCGTGAAGTAACGAGGTACCCCTTTCTTGCATTGTACTTACCTGCTGTGCAGATGAATGTCAAAGCGCTGTGCCAATTAAACAGCCTTCGTAAACCGCTCTTGTCTCGTCCATCTTTGTCTGCTGGTCGGCTACGACACCAACATCTCCACAAGATCCATCGCCCCACCATGTCCCAGACCACCCGAGGGGCACCCATGGAGGTCACAACCCATTACAATAGCTGTAGATGTGGCAGCCAAGTGCAGACTGGATAGTAGGGCACCTAAATCTGATGGGCGCGTGAACCACATTGGCATTCTCTACAATCAGGACCGTGGGGGCCAGGATGGGGACTGCTGACCTTATGTTCCTCCCTCTCGCTGGAAAGCGCCTCGCTCTGTCTCTCTCTCTCTCTCTCTCTCCCTGGGGAAGGACGAGGCAGGGATGACTCTGCCAGGATACTCAAGCTGAGCCCAACCCCAACTGCGCCGAGATGTGCAAGCGCTGCGCGGCGCGGTGAGGCGGATGAAAAGGCGCTGTTGAGGCAGAAGGAGCCTTGGCCAGTAGCAGAGGGCAGCTTTGAAATTTGAAATCTATGCAGGCAACACAACTGCAAGTAGTTCAACTGAAACCAACTACCTCCTCGTGCTGGAAGTACAGTTCTAGAGTTCTTGTGTGTTCTAGAACAAAACCATGGAAGCTTTATCAACTGGAGCAGGAGGTGATACAGGCTTGTATGAGAAGCTGGAATCATTGCCAGCCCAGCTGCAGCCACATGTGGACAGCCAGGAAGACTTGACCTTCCTCTGGGATATGTTTGGTGAAAAAAGCCATCATTCACCGGTAAAGATTCATGAGAAGTTGCGTTACTATGAAAAACAGAACCTTGTGCCTACGTAGCATGGCGCATCGGCCTTGACAGCAAACCTGAGTAAGGAGCTCCAGAGCAAACCACTAAACATATAATGATAATGCAGTTCCCTGTATCAAAGCTGGGCTTGACCTGACTGAGGAGCTCCAGAGCAAACCACTAAACAGTGAGATCAGAGAAGTGTTGAAACTACTCTCAAAAACCAATCTCAAGGCTTTGCTTTCTGTACATGACACTGCTGCTAAAAAAGAGAAAGAATTAGCCAAGAGACTGATGGAGTTCAGTACACTCTTATTTCCCAGCCCTTGTTTCAGACAGATGTACAGAAAAACAAGTTTATTGAATATGGAGAATATAAGAAAAATTACTATGGCACCAGCATAGAGTGAATCGTTGGAAAGGATTCACGAGAAGTTGCGTTACAATGAAAACAGAACTCTGTGCCTATGTTGCATGGCGCATCGATCTTGACAGCTGACCTGACTGAGGAGCTCCAGAGCAAACCACTAAACATATAATGATAATGCAATTCCCTGTGGCACCAATAGAAGTAAGTAATCTTGGTGCTTCCCGCCCAGTTTATCAAAGAACATCAGTAAGATTGTTCATCCCTTGCTGTTTTTGCCTCCTCAATATATGTTTAATCCGTAAATGTTCATCATTATAACCGATCTTGCCTTAATGTTTGCACTCTTCCATTCAGCAACAGTTTCAGCTCTGCTGTTCCAGGGCAATCTCGTGGTCCATGCAACTCTAGGTCCATTCTAATTCTCAACTTCCTCTTCTGACACTAAAACACTGGCCTGGGCCCACAAATTAGGGCTGCTAAATTAGGGCTAACTCAACAGAGTAATTAGCAAAAATTCCCTTCTCCACCCAGACTGCTTGCAACTAATAAGGCAGAATACAAAAGAGACTGAGGCTAGATCCATAAGTTAAAAAAGGAAAAAAAACTCTCACAATTCTCACATGGTAGCTCATATATGTACCACCTGATTAGATCACTTAATGGACCAGGAGCCCTAAGTAGTTGCTCCTGCATGCCTGAAAGTATGATAAACCCAACAACTGAAAAGAGAAGCTGAGCAGCACACATCCACATGGTTGGGAGGTCAAAAGGCAAGAGAAGCTATGCTCTAGAAAGGAAGAGAAAATAGTCAAAAGGCCCACCCCCTGTACAAATCACTGAAAGGGAACAGCTGGAGCATCACTCCAGATCACTGGATGCTGCCCCCTTCTGGTGCATGCAAGTCGGTGTTGCCATCTCCAGCACTCTGGAGAGGCCGAAGTCTGCTGAGAGCATTTTGTGACGAGCACAAGCCAGCAACGATCTGCACTCTTTACTTGCAGAAAGCGCTGAAGGAGGCACGGGCTGCTTTGTGGTGTCACCCTCTCTGAGGGCCACACCGGGTGTGAGGCGCCTCCCTAGAGACACCACAGCTTTGCCTTCCGGTTAGTCTTCTGACATCCTTTTTCCTCTCACCTGTCTCTCTAGGTCATTTGGTCCACAAAAAAGGCAATGCTTTTAAGAGGGAACATCTCGAGGTCTACTCTTCCTGTAAGAGAGGGGAGTCATTTTGTTCCTGAATTGGGAGGTAGGGAGGAAGATCAGATATTTCTGATGGGAGGCTGTTTGGAGATGGACAGAGCTCAGTTTGCATCACTGTCTCTTTGCCGTTTACTTTCTCATCCAAACAGTGCTTCAAAAAGTCGGGACACACAACAGCAAAGCTCTGACTAAAGCAGCAGAGAGGACCCTCCAGATACTGCAGGCAGCCCTCAGCAGGAACCATCTACCAGCGGTGCAACGCTTCTGCTGCACCTGCCTGAGGATCTGCAGAAAATATCCAAAGGAGTACAAGGCGAACCTGGGGGTACGTATACAACAAATCCATTCTTCTAGAAATGTGGGTGCAGTCTTGTCTTGCATTACCCTCTCCTATCTACTTGATAAGTACACTAAAAAGACAAAACTCGGGCTATGGTTGGCTGTTTGGGGCCTAAAAGGGCCATTGATTCCTTCGATAGGGGGCTACTTAGCCAGTAGCAGAGGGCAGCTTTGAAATTTGAAATCTATGCAGGCAACACAACTGCAAGTAGTTCAACTGAAACCAACTACCTCCTCGTGCTGGAAGTACAGTTCTAGAGTTCTTGTGTGTTCTAGAACAAAACCATGGAAGCTTTATCAACTGGAGCAGGAGGTGATACAGGCTTGTATGAGCAGCTGGAATCATTGCCAGCCCAGCTGCAGCCACATGTGGACAGCCAGGAAGACTTGACCTTCCTCTGGGATATGTTTGGTGAAAAAAGCCGTCATTCACCGGTAAAGCTTCATGAGAAGGTGCGTTACTATGAAAAACAGAACCCTGTGCCTATGTAGCATGGCGCATCGGCCTTGACAGCAAACCTGAGTAAGGAGCTCCAGAGCAAACTACTAACAGTGAGATCAGAGAAATGTTGAAACTACACTCAAAACCAAATCTGAAGGCTTTGCTTTCTGTACATGACGCTGTTGTTCAAAAAAGAGAAAGAATTAGCCAAGAGACTGATGGAGTTCAGTACGCTCTTATTTCCCAGCCCTTGTTTCAGACAGATGCACAGAATAACAAGTTTATTGAATATGGAGAATATAAGAAAAATTACTTATGGCACCAGCATAGAGTGAATCATTGGAAAAGATTCACAAGAAGTGTTGTTACTATGAAAAACAGAACTCTGTGCCTATGTTGCATGGCGCATCGATCTTGACAGCTGACCTGACTGAGGAGCTCCAGAGCAAACCACTAAACATATAATGATAATGCAATTCCCTGTATAGAAGTTGGACTTGACCTGACTGAGGAGCTCCAGAGCACCACTAAACAGAGAGAACAGAGAACTGTTGAAATCACACTCAAAACTCAATCTAAGGCTTTGCTTTGTGTACATGACACTATTACTCAAAAAAGCTATGATTCAGTATTGCCTTCCATGTCAGATAATATTAATTAAGGTGAACATTCTTGGAGCATAACATTCCAAGCATAATGCATGGGGGAGCTGCAAACAGATGTGGTCTTATTCATGTTCATGATGAACGTAAGAAAGTGACTAGATTTCGTGTTGATGGTAAAAAAAATAATCTGAAAAAAATTATACAAATTCTGTGTCAATCTCAAGGAGCCATGAGGTGAAAATAATATCCAGTATGAAAGATGAAACAACCTCTAAAGAAGGGAAGATCTTGATGAAAGCTTTGTTTGACAATGATTCCCGTAGTGATACTGCAATTCCCTGTATCAAAGCTGGGCTTGACCTGACTGAGGAGCTCCAGAACAAACCACTAAACTTTGAAATCATCAATTGTTGAAACTCCTCTCAATATCCAGTCTCAGGGCTTTCCTTTCTGTACATGACGGTACTGCTCAAAAAAGCTATGATTCAGTATTGCGTTCCATGCCAGATGATATTGATGAAGATGAAGACTTTGTGAAAATAATCAGCCTTGTAAAAAATAGGGAGCCGCTGGAGGTGAGCATGCTGGAGGCATTATTGTGGCTTGAATGGTGCTTGGAGGAGCTGCAGATAGATATGGTCTTATCCATGTTCGTGATGAACGTAAGGAAGTTATTACCTTACTTATTACAATATAGTGTAAACTTTCTGTGACATCCCACTCTTCTCAATTTCCAAATCCGCCCTTATACAAATCATTGTGACCTAAGCCCTCCCAAAAACATGACTTCCACTCAGTCCAGAATAAATCTCTTCTTTTTCTCTTATTAAAGACATCAATTTTACCATCTTTGCTAGTTCCTGCATCTTTGCCAAGTAGCCTTCTACTTCTCACAGCCTGTATAAATTATTGTCTCCTTTTATTTCCCATTTGTTTTCATCAGACCCTCAAAAAGTCTCTTCTTTTTTATGAGTATAAGATTTTTTTATGACAGTATAATATTTTTACTTTAGTTTTATTATATAGTATAGAATAATAATAATAATATAATAATTTAGAAGTATATTAGAATTAGAATATTCTTTAGAATTTTGTATATTGTATATATTTGTCTAGAATTTTCTGGATTTACAAATGTATTAAGATCCACTCAGTTCATGTCCTTCTAGTTCCAATAATCTTCTGTTCCTCAAATAACCATTCTTTCATCTATACTAAACAACATGTAGCAAAATATAATTTCAAATCTGGTAGATGGAAATTATATTTCAATCTTCCTTCCTTAGCATCCTTTAAATCCTATATTTAATTCGTATGTTTTCCCTCGCCACATAAATCTAGGTATGTCTTTCTGACATGGCTTCAACAGTAAATTGGTTGACCAAACAGGAATTGCCTGAAACATAAACAACATTCTGGGAAAATTGTTCATCTTAATTGTTAACATTCTTTCCAACATTGAAAACGGGATGTTTTTCCCATCGTGTTAGATCTCTTATACTGTAATTTCATTCCCTATCTTAACATAATTAATTTGGTATTACATACAGTTCATATATGTCAAAGTAATACCCAGCCATTTTTACTTCTTTTCCATTTTAAACCCTGTTTGACTATTGGGCAACCCAATCCTAATCTGCATTGGAGAATGCAGGCCAACTGGCCTGCACTGTATCCAATGCAGGTTTGGCTGCTGCTGGAACTCACCTCGGGGCAAGTAAAGGGGATGTTTGTCCCCTTACTCCAGGGTAAGCACCAACCAGCCCCATGGGGCTGCTCGGATGTGCACCAGTGAACGTGTGTCAGTGGATGTGTGCCAGCAAAGTCTGAGCAGTCCAAGACCTAATGGTCGGATCTTGACCCTGACTCTTTCCCCAGCCCAGCCCACCCAAGGGACACCTTCCCCACCCCGTTCCACCTCCCTCCCACCTTCACCCAACTCTCCAAAGGTGGTACAAGCATACCACCAGCTCTGGGTGATGTGAACATGCCATAAAGCACGTTCGCATCTCCCAGACAGCAGTTACCGCTGGACCCAGTGCCTCTCAGAGGATGCCACAGAGCAGCCAGCAGTGAGTACTGCCACTGCTTGGGTGGGGGAGTGGAAGATCAGGCCCAGGAGGAGGAAGGAAACAGCAGCAGGATCTGCCACTGTAGCCTGTGTTCCCTCCCTGTCTCGGCAGCCTGACACAGGCGTCCGAGTCCATTGTAGCTGCAGTGATGTTGCCCAGGTAATGGGGCAAATGCTCCCTTCCCTTGAGGAGACCTCTGGCAGCTTCCTGCACCCACAGGATCCAGCAGTAGCCATTCTGGAGCTGCTGGAACCATGGGCACAGGAAAGCATAGGATTGGGCTGATATTCAATGCAATACCCAATTAACGAGAAAGAGGCAAGAGAAAATTCAAAATATTTTAAACGAGATAAAAAGAAAGGAAGTAGAACTAAAGACATTTTTAGGAAATGTAAATATCCAACAAATTAAAGTTCTTCAACAACAGCTCTCTACGTTAACATTGAGAGAAATGGCCATTTTTTGATAAAATTTTGGAAGTTTACTTAGCTATAAACTTCAACGTGAGAAACATAGGCTGTTCCTTTTTCATATCCTTTTAAAGGACTCAATAGCTCCTGTGGGTTCATCTGAGATTATACATTAGAACAACTGGCATGGATGTGGAGGTGCTGGGCTCGCTGCCCTTCACGGCAGCTTTTCAACTTGTCAAAAAGAGACTCCTGGATATCCGGGCTCAACAACTCTATAGTGCAACGAGCAAGGTTTGCTCCCCACTGAGCCTCCAGATTTTTACTGTCCATCATACTTAACCTTGTGAAAGTGCCCCCAAGAACATCGCGCCTTTTCTTTGGCCAGGTGCAATGTATTTCCATCAGCCGTGCTGTATGGAAGGTTCAGCAAGACCCCCTACAGTGAACGTTACTGCAGTTGTGAGTCAGGCTCAGTTGAGTCTCTCTCACATATGGTCTTACATTGCCCAGTCCACGAAATATTACGAAAGCAACACCCACCTCCTTTTCTGAGTAAATGGGCCTATTGCCCGGATGTCAACCAGCTGAGGCATTTACTGTCATCAGCGGACCCAACTATTACTGAGGCTATGGGGACCTTCTTAAAACACTTAATGAGACATCATAGTCCTTCTTAGGGTAGCAACAGGGAGCTCAATTGTCATTCCAATTCATTCACTGTTTGATAGTATGTTCTTCCTTTTACATCTCTTTGCTTGTTTGTCTATTTGTTGGTTTCTGGGAACTTTTGTTTGAGTTTGTGTGATTGTGCCAATCAAGGTTTCTGAACACACACACAGGCTGTAAAAATGGGTATTTTTGCATTATGCCATAGGACATGTAAGTGCCCCAAATTTCATAAAAATCTAAGGTGGTCAGTCAGAAACAGTGTGATGATTTGACATGGATTGACCCAAATCCAGTAATGCATGCAACTGCATCCATTGAAGAAGACTGACCTCAGTTGACTGATACTAAGGCATTATTCTGTATCAGATCATTAAACAATTGTTTTGTTTTGTCATCCCAAGTGATTTTTAGCTGAGTGACTCTAGTGCCTTGGAGCAAATGTTTATAATCCATTGGTAAATTAATGCTTAAAATAAAAAAGAAATAGGGAGAGGATTTTTTAAAAGATACTTAATCTTCACCTAAAGCACTGAATACCACTTCTACAAGTTGCATTTCCTTCAACTCTCTTCCATCTCTTTCCCTCCCACCCCCCAAAAAAGAATTTCATCTTCTGAGCTGAATTCAATTTAAGTCTTTTACCTTTAAAAGTAAAGGACACTCCTTCTGGAAGTTCTGATTGTTGAATCCTATTTCAGTAGTTCTTTCAGAACAATTATGTTGGCAGCATCCACTTTCGTTCTCATAACTCTCATAACTCTTTTCGAACTTTTGGAGAACTTAATATCTTGCTTTCTTTCTAGCAAAATGTTCCAAAACAACTTATCAATGTCTTGATCTATGGCATCTTCCTCATAGCCCAAACCATTTCCTAATTTTTAAATAATCTTTAATCCTCCTCTGACTCAGAAATAGATCTAAACCTTAAAACAATATTCTTTACCTCTCAGTTCATATATGGCTAAGTTATCTAATCTATCCAGTTCTCTAGAAACATTCTATTTTATTTTCCAAGGTTTCCAGTTTATCTCTGATTTATTTAACTTCTCTAGATGTTCATTTTAAGAAGTTTTCCCATTTTTTAAAATTTTTCCTGTCATCTCATCTTTTATTTTAGTAAGTTTCTAATCCATTTTCTTCTCAAAATTCTCCATCCTAGAACCCAGCTCCTCCATCTTATCCAAAAGCTTCTGTAGAATCTCTGAGTCAACCATTTTTGCTGGCATGAGGTCCATTGATGTTTTCCTCATATTAACTGTTATCTGCCAAAACAAACCTTGAAAATTTTCAACAAGGAAACAATTTGAAGGCCAAATATTTTTTGCTATTTCCCTAGAGCTGATCATTAGAATTTCACATTCATGTCCTTTCATGTTCTTATTACATGTAGTCTCAAAAAATTAAACTCACCCCAGTCCTGTGGATCTTCTAAGTCTGTGTAGGAAAAGCTTCTGCTTTCTAAATCATTTTTGCTTCAAAAGTGAATAAGGAAATGGGAGCAACCAGCATTGTGGCATATTTCAGCTTCAAAACAGAGTAGCGAGAGCAATATGGCAGCCCACACCCAGAGCTAACTGATAAAACCTCCACTTTGGCATCACAAAACCCATTACTGATCTGTTTAGATGAGCTCAGCTAACTCTTTTCCTCCAGAAGAAAAACCACGTCTTTTGAAATAGCCATTCACCATACTATGAAGGCCTTAATGGTCTAACATCTAGAAGCCTTTGGGAAGGACATTAGCAACATAACAATCAAGGCAGCTTTTCAAAACATGATTTTCCCCAGCCCTGGGTCCTGTGCAGTCTTCAAGAAGAAAGTGATAAAGATAACAAGAAATCCAAAGAAGGAAAAAGCTGAAGCCCTGCTAAGAGGCAATCTCTTTGGTGACATGGCTCAGCTTCCAGTGTGGGTACCAAAGAAGCATCTGTGAGCTGTGTGGAGAATCTCACCCATTCCCTGAGAACTATCAGATAAGCTCATCCAGGTAAGACAGTTTTGGCACCAAGTCTGTTTGCATTTTTAAGGCCTGTTGCTGTACAAGACACAGAATCTGATATTTATCAAGAAGCACTCCACTGAGTTCAGTGTATTCCAAGCTAGTGTATTAAAGTACCAAACCTGATGCAACTGTGAACAACTATTAGGTCCAGGAGTCCTCCCCATGGATACCAAAACTGTGATTATAGGATTCTCTTTTAAGTACAATGCTCCGCCCACCCCCGTGTCAATTATCTTCTGCTTTCTCCTTGAACAAACAGGCATGCTTCTTGCTTGTACAGATGCTACAAGAGCAATGCAACAAGCAGGCAGCCTGCACTCTAGGGATTGGGGAGGAAACTTAGCGAACGGTAACAGGCAGCAGGACAGTTTCTTAGAATTAATGTCAAGTTGTTTATCGTTCTTATTTTCTCTTTCTTTGCAGGTCCCAAAGGCAAGCAACTTGAATGTACAGAATGTCTTCTTCAGGTAGTTCATCCACCCACTGGTGAGGAATTTACACTCGGTTGTGGAGTCTGCAGAAACGCACCTACCTTTTAGTGCATAGTCGTCTTGTTTGCCAGAGCAAAAGAGACATTTCCACTTCTGGGTTATGTTTGAGCCTGAAATTTTAATGAAGTGCAATACTGAGTGTGCCTCATATCTTGCAGCTGTAAACAAAATGGAATGTACATATCAATAAAGCCGCTGTGCATTTTTATACAGTGAAAGTCTAATGGATGTGTAAGAACTTTTCTTTGCAGGCAGCTAAACCGCATATTTTGATAGTTAAACCAAGAATAGACTAGTGGTTTCAAAACTGTGGGTTGGGACCCACCAAAGGGTTGCAACCTGATTTGGGGTGGGTCACAAAGTTGATAGGTGACAAGGAAAATGTATTGAGCCCTATGGAAAGAAAAAGGACCTGCACATGTGTGTTCCCTCATGAGTAGATGAGTGGCCTTTGCCACTTCGAGGGCCAGGCTGAGGAGAGTGCAACACCACCCGAATGGTCCTGATCCGATGAACACAGTCCCCAACAACCTTCTCAAGAAGGCAGTCCTCCCCCTCCAAGCTGACAAGGAAAATGTATTAAGCCCTATGGCAAATGAAATTCAGCTGCTTATGTGTGTTTACTCATCAGTAGGCAATCATGCCTCTGCTCTTATTGATGGCCAGGCAAAAGGGAATGCAAGGCCACTAGAACGGTCTCAATTGGATGAATGTGGAGCTTAGCAAACACCCCATAGTAAAGAGAATAAAGACAAAGGCTTGAGCAGCTGATAAAGTGAAACTCATAATCTCATAAAGCTTGGTGGGCCCCAACTGAGCAGTGGTTTCCAAACTTTACTAAAACTTGACTGAAGTTTTCTAAAAACTTTACCTGCGCGGGGCTGTTACAGGGGTGGTGGTGGTTTGATGATTACATTGGTGACAGCACTTCTGGGTTCATGACAACAGTGACTAAAAAGGGTGGGTTAACCTTTCCGTCTGCAGCCACAGCAAAGAATCTGGGTTTTGTGGTATCTTCAGCCCCCACCATAGACAAGTACGTTTTTAAAAAAACCTTTTTTTCTTTAGTTGGCAGCACTGTGAACCTGGGAGTACTATCGCCAGCATCCTGCCTTCACTGCTGGATCACTGCTCCCTTTAAGGGGGAATAGGATGTTTCCTGCGGCCCTGCAACACTGCGGTAGAGTGTCATTTTGAAAAGTGGGTCCTGGTGCTAAAATGTTTGGGAACCAAGGGAGCAGGGGCATAGCTCATGAAAGTGTAGCCCAGTGCAGCGGGCAAAATGTTGCCCCAGAAGTGACGTCCCAGTTGTATTTTTGTTTTCTGTTTTTTTGGCTGTAACGCTTTATAAAGATATTACACTCTGGGTTGTTTCATTGCATTCTGCATTAAATTACCTTTCCGATAATATATATAACATGATGCTATTATTCATGCATACCAAGGTGTTCACAATTTTGGCCAGCTCAGTTTGTTGCCCCCCCTAAAGCTTGTTGCCTGGTGCAATTGCACCCCCTGCATTTCTTTCGCTACACCTCTGCAATGGAGTAGTAGACTATATCAGAAATGTTACTTTTTCATGGCCTCACTTCATGAAGTGCTTTTCCTATTCATTTTTACCTGGCAATTTAACTCATATATAACTCATAAATTGTGTGTTTTCAGCCTAAAATGCATGTAGACCCCAGAAAAACATAGCATTTTAAGAATGCCAGGCTCCTGCAAAAGTCTTGGCACCTCTTCCGGACATACACTGGCATGAAACGTATCCAATCTTTCAGTTGTATAGAGCTCTTTTTAAAAAGAGGTTGTGTGTAATGGGCACATGGAAGATCAAACGAGGAGGTAGTTTGTGGTGTCAGAAGTGGCCTCCCTTCCTGCTCAATAGAGAGCACATGGGGTTAATCCCAGAGCTCCTGCTAGCCTCAGGAATACAGCTGCAGCCTAGGCAGGCTAATGAGGGCCCTGGCTATAAAGGAAGAGAGATTAGTACCAGGTGGTGTGGGGTGTAGCTGGAGCAAAGTTTGGTGTGAGAGGAAGATATTTTTTACTGACTCTTCATTTTTTACATTACTATCTTCAAAAAGTGTCCAGTTTTAGCACTGGGTTTTTACTGGAGCACTAGTAGCACTGTTAACAGTGGGGATGCAATCCTAACCTGGACTTAGACTGCCACAGTTAGGCCAGCAAAGTTTGGCCGGCACAAGGGACACCGTAAAATATGTTTGGACCATTCTTGGAGTCAGAAAGGCCAGCACACAGACGTGCACCATCTTCAGAGTGGTGCAAGCATGCTTTGTTGTTGTTCAGTCGCTAAGTCGTGTCCGACTCTTCGCGACCCCATGGACCACAGCACGCCAGGCCTCCCTGTCCTCCACTAGCTTCCGGAGTTCACCCAATTTCATATTCATTGCTTCGGTGACACTGTCTAACCACTATCTAACCGGACATACACTGGCATGAAACGTATCCAATCTTTCAGTTGTATAGAGCTCTTTTTAAAAAGAGGTTGTGTGTAATGGGCACATGGAAGATCAAAAAAAGCATGCTTTACGGTGGCCCTTATGCTGCAAAACTTTGCTGGCCTAAATGTGCTGGCCTAACCCCAAGTTGGGATTGTGCCCTGCATCTGTTACTCAGCTAATTTGCTTGAATGTGTTCAAGGCAATTAGGTGTGTGTCTATATATTCTGTATTCTTGCAGTTATTTTAACAGATTGCATCACAACACTAATACAGTGAAGACTGCTGACAATTCAATTAACTAGTTTATTGTAGCATACTTTACTGGACTGAAGAAAAAAATCAAAACCATTTCCACATGCTTAGATTTTACTCAACAGTAAGAAAAAATACATCTCTGAATAATTTAAACCTAACACCATCTCTGTAGAAAACATTTCAGTACATACAATATTTCCTCCTGAGCAACGCACGTTGTTGAAAGCAGTAGAAAGTCCCAGAAACTCCACCTTAGGAGTGCATCAGCACCCCCCGTGTTCAGCTGGCAGGGACGTTGAGCTTTTGCATGTGTTCCTTCCAACTGAACACTCAGAAAAGCTGGAGCCTTTGTGAGCAGCTTAATTTGGATGCTCAAAGTGCTTGGAAAGGTTTGCAAAAGTTTGGGCCCTTGGTGAGTCATCAAATGCTAGTTTTGTCATTTCCACCTGGAAGAGGAGACTGAACAGAATGCAAATAGTATTTGTTTCCCATCAGGGGTTCTGGAACTAGTGATCCTGGTTCCCATCAGGAAAAGATGCTACCTGTGTCCTGGCTCTGCATTCCGCACCTCAAAGATAAAAATCTTACAGCGAAGCAGCGTTGGAGAGCCTGTCACATTCAAGGCTCCACGAGCAGTTGATTCAGTTGAGCACAAAAACTTGACCTGTTGTGAAGAGGCCCACGTATGCCTCATTCTGTCACAAGTATCCAAATCCAGGCCTTTGGTTTTTGGTGACATCTCTCTTCATGATAGTTATACTCGCCCAGTAGCCTGTGCTGACACGTGGTTCTGGGCTGCTGGCTCCTCCAACGTAAACTCTCCAGGACTTGTTTTATACGTTCCTTCTGGCATTGACTCAGATTCACGTTTGGTGTCTTCCTTTCGATCACCAAAAACGTTTGTACAACATGTAGGCTAAGAATAAGAAAGGTGAGGCAGGTCAAGGGCAGGAATTATGGTATGCATGACCGAAGAAGTAAGTAGCGCACAAAAATATTGTTTTCTAATGCATATATTACAGAAGAACAATAGAAAAGGCCCATCTAGTCCAGCTTCCTGTATCTCACAGTGGCCCACCCGATGCCTCAGGGAGCACGCAAGACAACCAGATACTTGTATCCCGCTGCCACTCCCCTGCATCTGGCGTTCTAAGGTAGCCTGTTACCCTTGCACCACCCCCAAGGAAGACACCAGAATGGGGTTGGGGTTTAACTTTATTAAATGCACATGTAAATCATGTAACCTATAACACCCACCCCTCCCTCCCCAGTCTGGGGTAGGCAAAAAAACTGCCATCCAAGGCCAATTTGGATGACAAAAAAAAATTCCTACCCGGCCCTCATGATGACCAGCTAATCTCAGACTGGACATACCCATCATAGTTTGTAACCTGTGATGGAATTTTCCTCCATAAATCTGTCCAATCCCCCTTTAAAGGCATCCAGGCCCAATGCCATCACCACATCTCGCGGCAAGGAGTTCCACATACTAATTACACGCTGGGGAAAGAAATATTTTCTTTTGTTTGTTCTAACTCTCCTAACATTCAGCTTTAGAGGATGTCCCCTGGTTCTGGTATTGTGTGAGAGGGAAAAGAAATTCCCTCTATCTACTCTATCCACCCCCTGTATAATTTCTTTCTAGACTGAAGAGCCCCGAACGCTGTAACCTTTCCTCGTAAGGGAGGTGCCTCAGCCCAGTAATCATTTTGGTTGCTCTCTTCTGTACTTTTTCTAACTCCACTATGTCCTTTTTGAGATGTGGAGACCAAAACTGTACACAATACTCTAGGTGTAGCCTTACCATCGCCTTGTACAATGGCAATACAATATTGGCTGTTTTATTCTCAATCCCTTTTCCAATTATCCCCAGCATGGAATTTGCCTTCTTCACTGCCGTTGCACACTGGGTCAACATTTTCATTGAACTGTCCATCAGCACCCCAAGATCTCTCTCCTGATCTGTCACTGACAGCTCAGAACCCATTAACCTATATGTGAATTTTTGATTTTTTGCCCCAATATGTATTATTTTGCACTTATTTACATTGAAACGCATCTGCCATTTTACTGCCCATTCTCCTAGTTGTGAGAGATCCCTCTGGAGCTCTTCACAATCATTTCTAGTTTTCACCACCAGGAAAAGTTTAGTGTCATCTGCAAATTTGGCCACCTCATTGCTTATGCCCGTCTCCAGGTCATTTATAAATAAGTTAAAAGCACTTGTCGCAGGACAGATCCCTGGGGTACACCGCTCCTTACCTCTCTCCACTCTGAAAATTGTCCATTAATATCCACGCTTTGTTTCTTGGTCCTCAACCAATTCTCAGTCCATAAAAGGACCTGACCTTTTATTCCCTGACTGTGAAGTTTTTTCAACAGCCTTTGGTGAGGGACTGTGTCAAATGCTTTCTGAAAATCCAGATATATCATATCTACTGGTTCATCCACATGCCTGTTGACTTTTTCGAAGAATTCCAAAAGGTTTGTGAGGCAAGACTTACCCTTACAGAAGCCATGCTGACTTTCCTTTAGCAGTACTTGTTCCTCTACATGTTTTAGGATTTTGTCTTTGATGAGACTTTCCGCCATCTCACCTGGAACAGACGTGAGGCTGACTGGCTTGTAGTTTCCTGGGTCCCCCCTTCTCCCTTTTTTAAAGATTGGGGTGACATTTGCTATCCTTCAATCCTCTGGTACCGTAGCAGTTTTAAGGGACAAGTTGCTTGGTTCTGAGGCACTTAGTTCCAGAAGGAACGTAGTTCCATATCACAACAGACAAACTATCCCAATACATCAGGGAAGGGTGGCTGATTTTTGTTTAAGCTGGTTACCCATTCAGGACATACTTCCTAGTATCTACCTGCAAGGCAAGAACCTGAGACCAGTGTTCAGGCTTGGCATGCAGCAGATACAATTTTCATGGTTTGAATACAGCCAGCAGTGAAGATAGGATTTATTGATTCAGGGTGCAATCCTACGTAGGACGTAGTGCCAATGCAATGTCACAGCTCCCAGGCCGACGCTAGCTGTAGTGCCGGCCTGGGAGCACGGGCGGAGAGCAGCCCTTGCACCAGCCGAACTGGCTGGTGCAGGGACGGTTCTGGGCAGGTAGAACCAGGGAAGGGGTAGGTGGGCCGGTGGGTGGGTTTGGGATGCGGCCATGAGGCCGCATTCAAGGCCCTGTCCCTGGGCTGCGTAGGTCTGATTCTGGCTGCGTGGCTGCCTTGGATCTGCAGATCTGAGGAGCACATTGGGGAGGCTGGTGCCTCCTCTGCTGTAAGGGCACAAATGTGCTCTTGTGCTGCAGAGGCTCCTCAGGCCTCCCATGTTGCACTGGATATAGTGCAGGCCCACCAGCTTGCCTGCTCCAGCGCAACATAGGATTGGGCTGCTATTTGTATCTGGTTTGGTACTGAGAGACTCCTATGTATGTTTATTTAGAATAGTGACTCCCAGAATAGTGACTTTCTTCAAGCGGTGGTTGTGAAGATAAGACAGGAGGAGGAGAGGCCCTGTAAGCTGCACTGAGCTCCTTGGAGGAATGGCAATAAATTAATGCATAGAGTCTCCCAAAAGACTGTATGTATGAGAAGGAAGCATACATAACGGTTATTTAATTTCTTTAAAAGATTTATATACCACCTTTCCTCTGCTCAAGGGAGTGTACAATTAAAAAATAAAAATGCAACTAATGAACAAATGAATAAAAACATATGACTAGGAAACCTGAAAGCACTTCACTAGGGCTTACCTCCCAAAAAGATGGCTGCAAAAGCTGTCTGGAAAATGCTGTAGACAAGTGGAAATGCAAACATCTTTTCCAGTTGCTTGGGGGTGAAGAAGAGCTGCACGACCGTGGTGCACAGCTGAGTGTTCTGCATTCCTGTTTCTATTCCCACTGTATAACACCTAAAAGAAACAACATTTTTTTTTAAAAAAATGTTCATGTATAGTGTAAAGGAACTTGTAACAAACCTCACCATCATACAATGTCTAAAATTACTAGATGCTACACAATAAGTTCAAGGAAAAGATAACCTGCCTGGGGGCTCATGGTCTAAAATGGGCTGATACGTTAGGAAGAGTAAACATGGGAAGGGTGGGAAGGGCACCCGTTCAATTCTTGCGATGCTTCTAGTAATTAAAGCCACAGCAAGATGGAAATAGTTTGGTAGGTGGGTGGTAAATATTATATTTGTTCAGAATCTGGAGTGAACTTCCCCATTGAGCCATCTAACCCCCATCTGCAATCTTCTTACTGGCATACTCAATACACATCTTGAAATTGGCCATGGACAGCTTCATCCAGATCTGAACTGGGACCAATTACATGATGCAAGAATGTGTGACTACAATCCTATTATCTATATATATAAAAATGGACGTGGGTATGTATGTGTGTATGTATGTATGTATGTATGTGGGTATGTATGTATGTTATTTATAGGCGTCTCCGTGCCTTGACCCACTGCCACGAAACTTGGCACACACGTACCTTGCAGCCTGGAAGGAATCACTGCGGGGGTCAGACCCCCCTAGCGCCCCGGGGGTGGGAGTACGCGGGGGTCTTCGCGTGAACATCGTCGGAAACGGCCGAAATCGGCATCGAATCTGTAGTTTCTGGGGTCGCCGAGATGAGTGGCGACCCTCCCGGGGCCGTTGGGGTCCGGGTTCAGCCCCCCCCGACATGGGGGGCAAAAAGGGGTGCGAAACACAGCGTCCGCCATGCCCTGCTGGAACGCCTGGACCGATTGGCACCAAACTTGGCATGCGGAAGCCTAGCAGCCTGGCCACAAACACTGCGGGGGTCGGGCCCCCCTAGCGCCCCCAGGGGTGGGGGTACGTGGGGGTCCCCACGTGAAAATGGTCGAAAATGGCCACAATCGGTGTCAAATCCATAGTTTCTGGGGTCGCCGGGACGAGTGGTGACACTCCCGATGCTGTGCGAGTTCAGGTTCACCCCCCCTCGGCGTGGGGGGCAGGAAGGGGTGCGAGACACAACATCCGCCATGCCCTGCTGGAATGCCTGGACCGAGTGACATGAAACTCGGCACGCATACACCTTGTGGCCTGACGACAAACACTGCGGGGGTTAGACCCCCCCTCGCGCCCCCGGGGGTGGGGGTACGTGGGGGGGCCCAAGTGAAAATGGTCGAAAACGGCCAAAATCGGCGTTGAATCCATAGTTTCTGGGGTTGCTGGAGCGAGCGGCGATGCTCCTGACACCGTTGGACTCCGGGTTCATCCCCCCTCGGCATGGGGTGCGGGAAGGGGTGCAAGACACAATATCTACCATGCCCTGCTGGAATGCCTGAAGCGATGTGCACCAAACTCGCCAAGCGCGTACCTTCCAGCCTGGCAACAGACACGCTGGGGGTCAGGCCTCCCTAGCGCCCCGGGGGGGAGCCAGGGCCCCCGCATGGAAATGGCCAAAAACGGACACCATCGTCCTCGGTTCTGTAGTTTCTGGGGTCACCGAGGCGAACAGCGACGCTCTGGGAGTTTGGGTCTGCACCCCCCAGTGTGGGGGGGCGGGAAGGGGTGCGATACGAGATATCCACCATGCCCCACTGTGACGCCTGGAGCAATTGGTGCCAGACTCGGCATGCGTGTGCCTTGCAGCCTGGCGACAGACACTGTGGGGGTCAGGCCTCCCCACTGCCCCCGGAGGTGGGGGTGCGCAGGAGGCCCCAGGTGAAAATGGTTGAAAACGCCCAAAATTGGGAGATGGGTCAGGGATGGGTCAGGGATGGGAGATATAAACACCTGGGCAACGCCGGGTAACAAAAAGCTAGTGCTAATATATTTTGTGTCAGCGGATGCCTGACACAAGCAGAGAGGAGGACAGAGACATCAACTAGCAGATGGAGCAGTAGGTGACCCTCCTAGCTATACCACAGAACGCATGTTAAATTGTCACTCTAACTAGCTCTACCTTGTTGATGCTCATATAGGATGGTATGTATGTGTGTAGGTGCATGCATTTGGAGTATGGAAGTTCCTCTGAGACATGTATAAGTTGCTTGTGTTTTAATAGATTATGTGTCTCCTTAAGTTGGCTGCCCTTTGCCTATTTTTCACTGACTGTACAAACCAATTAAGGGTGCAATCCTAACCTGGAGTTAGGCCGGCATAGTTAGGCCAGCATAGTTTGGGCAGCACAAGGGACACTATAAAGTGCATTTCGACCACTCTGAGAGTCAGGGAGGATTGCACATGTCTGTGTGCTGGCCTGTCTGACTCCAGGAGTGGTTCAACCATGCTTTACAGTGTCCCTTGCATGTAGTTAGGCCAAACTTTGCTGACCTAACTGTGCTGGCCTAACTATGTTAGGATTGCGCCCTGAGTCACACATCGATGCAAATGAATGGTCTCCTGCCCAATCCTAACTAACTTTCCAGTGCTGCTACAGGCATGCCAACAGGATGGGTACTGCATCCTGTGGTGGTGGGGGGCAGTCATGGAGGTCTTGGTAAGGAGATCTTTGTTCCCTTACCTCAAGGCTGCAAGGTTTGTTAGGATCAGAGAAAATAGGGGATTTTGCTGTATTTAATCATACCCAAATCTGCTTCAGGAAATGGGAACAAGGGAAGGCCAGAAGAGTAAATCAGGCATAGAAACCAAGGCAACCTCTTGAAAGTGTGGGTAATTTGAGTTTGCAGGAGCCCTTAATTATTTTATGCCATATGATGTATGGTATACATGAACAGTTTATGTCACAGAGTTGAGAAATTGAACTGAACTGCAGGGTGGCACAAACACACCTCTTTTTTTTAGGGGGGGGGGCTAGGCTCATTTGTAATCTAAATCAGGAAATGAAGAATTGAAACCAGTGGAACTTTATCATAAAGACCAGTGAAATAGTTACAGCAGGGTTCTGAAGATAACAAATGATAGCTGGATTACAAGATAAGAAGCCAAATGATGAAATAAGTGGATAAGCCTGTCATTGGATGAGAAGGATTATCAGAGGGATGGATGTGATCAAATTCTGATTCTGAAATAGGGAAGAAGGAATGCTCTTTTATGGTAAGCCAAGGAGTTTAGCACCCCATCAAGTTATCTACAGTAAAACTTACCAGTTTTAATAACTCTGGCTTTCAAATAAACTGGTGGAACTGTAGATTTTTCCAAGGATTTTAATGGGAGGTGGGTAGTTGCTGTTTTTATTGATTTTTGTATGTTTTTACTGCTGTAGGTTAACTGCTTCGTTGAATTATTGTGTTTCTATTGTTTTATAATGGATTTTGTAAACTGACTTGGATAGTACGTCATGGCAGAAAAGCTGTATTCTGTATAAATATAATATCAAATTTATAATTTTAGAGAATTTAGCACTTGAATGACTCATCTGGTGGATCACACAGAAGAAACAATAAGCCAAACCAAACACCACAGTTAGAATGAGATGGATTTGCTTGCCGAGTACTTCATATGGGTTTCAGAGACAACCTAGAGGTAATGGCTGTGGAACCATGTGTCAGAATTGGACTGCCACTAAAACCCTATGAAGCCGGGTAGGGGTGGGGAAAGCACAACATGTATGCACAACACGGTGCAATAGTTCAACCTTCTCACAATGGCTTTGTCTCAGCATTTTGTTTCCCAGTGGGGGACTGAAACCAAAAGGATGCTGCCACGCCCTTCGGCAGCGCCAGCCGAGCACCAGTCGCACGTCGACCCCGTTGCATCCAGTAGGATGTGCTTGGAATGACCTTGTAAGCGACAACTGAACTTTAATGAACTTCTGCTGCTTACATCGGCAGCTGGCAGGCCGAGGAGGACCCAAAGAGAGAACGTACAACGAGAAGGGGGCGCAAATAATATTGCTTGCCTCCCTTCCTTCCTGCCACCCACCGCTAAGGCATGCGAGGTCCAGTGGCAGACAAGTTCATTGGCGCTGCCCGCAGAGGATGCGTAGACGGGCCATAACCGCCTCACCGCTCGCAGCTGCGTGGAGGAACTCTGGTGGGGAGGCGTGTCGTGCTTCGCTTTGTTTTGACTGGTGGAGGAGGCGGCGTTTTTCTCCCTTTCTCCTTTGCGGGCTGACTGCAGGCGAGGGCGGGCCAAGCAGCCTCCCAGTCCCGTTCTTCTCCCTCCCCTGCCTCCAAGAGGAAGGCGGGAGAAGCAGCACTTCACTTCCCTCTCACTGGCGCTGCCCGCGTGGATGGGCGGGCACAGGAGGCGGGTGTGGACTGGGACAACAGCTTCTAGCGAGGCACGCAGTAGCAGCGCTGCCTCTGAAGGGGGACCGCAGCGCCCCGGGGCTCTTCGCAACGACTTCAGGGGGGCTTCGGAGCCGAGGCTGAATGAATGAATGAAGGGGCGGCAGTAGCAGCAGCAGCGCCGCCGCCGCCGCCTCCGTCGTGCCGTCTGGCTGGCTCCGCGCCGTGCGTTGCAGCAGGGACTCGGATGCACCCTGGCCGCCCCAGCCTCTGCATGTTTACTCAGAAGTAAGCCCCACCGAGTTCAGTGTGACTTGATCCCAAAGAAGTGCGCGGGATCGCTGCCTTAGCAATCCCAGGATCGCAGCCTCCGACGCTGTCCCTCGGGAGCGTTGCTTGTGCCTTAAAAGCAGCCAGGCCGCCTTGGGGACTCCAAACGTGGGTCTTTTGGCCTCGGCTAGTGTTGCTGCCGTCGCCGCGACGTCTGGCCTTATGGAGAAGCCGAGCGCTGAGGAGCCGTTCTCTCACCCCCTGGAGCCGGACGCCGAGCCGCAAGCTGGCAAGGCGGAGGGGGAGAAGCGCTTCAGGCTGTGGTACGTGGGTTGTTCTTGCCTGGATAGGCGCACCACGCTGCCCATGCTGCCCTGGCTGATGGCGGAGATCCGACGGCGCAGCCAAAAGCCAGAGCCCAGCTCGGTGCCTGCCCGCGAGGTGCTGCTGTTGCTGGGCTCGCCCAACCTGCGATGCGTCCCCACCGCCAGCTCGGCGGCCAGCGGCGCGGCCAACCCGGCCGTCTTCATCTTCGAGCACAAGGCGCAGCACATCTCCCGCTTCATCCACAACAGCCACGACCTCACGTACTTCGCCTACCTGATCAAGGCGCAGCCCGACAACCCCGAGTCCCAGATGGCCTGCCACGTCTTCAAGGCCACCGACCCCAACCAGGCAAGTCCGGGCCCGGGCTGCGGGTTAGGAGGGGCCGCGGGGCTTCTGCGCGCTGGGCAGCACACCTGGCGCACAGGGGCGTGCTCGCCCAAGGCGTCTCGATAAAAGTGTCAAAGCAATGCACTCTGCCCTCGTGCAGCAGCCCCCTTCCGTGCACGTGTCCTCGGAAGTCAGTCCCGTTGTATTGCGCGCAGTGGAGTGCACCCTGCAGGAAGCGTGCACAGGATTAAATCATGGAGGTGTTATCTCCATGATCAAAAAATAAGCGTGCTGTACTCTGCAGGCAAATGCTCCTCCCTGCACAGTAGTGGCAACTAGGTTATGCTTTTTTTGAAGTCATTATTTCTGTGGTACTTTTCCATTTACTGTGCTGCTTTTTGTGACACAATCAGCTGAAGCAGTGTTTTTAGGAATACTTACTTAAAAATAGTTCCCACTTAATTTAGTCAGATTTACTCCCAAACAAACGTAGGATTTGACTGAGACTCGGTCAAGCTAGTGAGGCAGTTTAGGGTGTGAAAGATTTGTTGAGGCAACCTACTGAGGTTAAGCCTGGTTAAGGAGGGCTTGAAACTGGGGGCGCAATCCTAACCAACTTTACAACAGTGACATAGCTGTGCCAATGGGGCATGTGCTGCACCCTGCAGTTGGGGGGCAGTCATGGAGGCTTCCTCAAGATAAGGGAATGCTTGTTCCCTCACCTCAGAACTGCATTGCCCTTACCCCAATGCTGGAAAGTTGGTTAGGATTACACCTTTGGTCACATCCCAATCTAATAGGGCAGTGGTTCCCAAACTGTGGGTTGGGACTCACCAGTAGGTTGCATGCCAGTTTTACATGGGTTGTGAAGCACCTAGGGCAGCCATTCTGAAAACATGGGATGCTGGCAAGGAGGAGGGCTGTGTTGTTGTTGTTGTTGTTGTTTTTGCTTATGTCAAAGTTGTAAATGGGCTTTTTTCCCTTTCTGATTTTGCTACTGGAAAATGCCTGAGAAATAACCCAACTTATTGCTGCCTTCTCAGGAAGGCAGCAGGCCCTGGCTTCACAATGACAGCACTTCAGCCATGACATCACTGCCGATGGGTCCTGGACAGATTGTCATTCTAAAAAGTGGGTGCCATTCTAAAAAGTTTGAGAACCACGGTAGTAGGCTGTTCATTGCACCACACTTCTCTCCCCCTCCCAAAATTTTGGTTGCTGACCTGGGTGATGCTGGCTCAGCAGCCTTCTCTATTCCCCCTTGCTCACCCCGTGCTATAAGTTGCAGCAAGGCAACAGGATGCACACTTACAGCACAATCTTACATGTGTTCACTCAGAAGTATATCCCATTGTGTTTAGTGAGACTTACTGCCAGGAGAATCTGTATAGAATTGCAGCCTTAGAGACTGAGCAGGCATAATTTAACTTCTTGTAATCTCAGTTCAGTTGAAGCTTTGTATTAATTAAATACAACTTTTATCATATTTTAGGATGGCAAACACTCCCTTTGCATTTTAAAACACAGTTCAGTTATATCTATCAATCAACAATATTTATATACTTTTCAACACAAAGTTCACAAAGCGGTTAATAATAATAATGGCTCCTTGTCCCAAAAGGGCTCACAATCTATATGCCTCCTATTGTCATCAGAATGTCTGTAGATGACAGGACACACATGGAAGAACAAGGGACGATTATTATGAAAGCAACATGAGGAGAATCTCAATGTGAAGACATTCTAGTTCTGATATATTCTCAACCAGCTTCATGCAGTAGAAGGCATTGCTTGTGCATGTCCTGGTCCCTCTTCTCACACCCAGATGAATTTGGATGTCCTGTGGGAGCATTGCCCCAAACAATTAGGAATTGTGTTGGGCAGGACATTTATTGGGGAAATGATGGGAGGGGCCAGACATGATATTGCAAGTCATGGGAGACAAGATTGTCCAAACTGACCTGGTATCTTGGGAAGGTGAGTGGTTTCCTAGGTAGATGCGTAGCATTGGACTGTAAATGTAAAAGATGAGGTCAGAATGAGCAGCTATAAACATTTTGAATCTTTGGATGTGTGGGTGGTACTTACTAAGAATAGAGGTGATCACTGTGATGTTTGAATTGACTGCTTTGCAGCTAGGTCACAAAAAATAGCTAGGTCACAACTTTTGTTTACATTTGATTAATGCTATAGATGCCAGTGGAGCTATTCTGGGACAAGCAGTTTAAGAACTGCGGCTAATGCTTGTATTGAATTTTCTCTGCTGTATAAAATTAGCTATGCAAGTCGTGTGACTGCATTAATGAAGAAACTTCTAATAATGCTGTTCTTACTGGGAGCAAAATAGGGCAGTGGGGGGGGGGTCTGGGAAAAAAGTAGGAGATATATTGAGTCTCATTTTTTTTTCTAACTAAACAGTGAAAATATATTGTCTAAAAATGCAGAGGACTGGTCACTTTCAGTGGACCTCATAAATAACAAATCTTATAATTGCAATGGTATAGATGAGAATTTCATTTTGGGCATGAATACTTCCAGATAGCTCTGTTCTGGTAAAATCTCTAAATGCATATTGCTGTAGTAGCTCACTCTGACACATGCTAATACAGAGAATGGCTGGTATGTATAAAGCGCATGCTGCTAACGCAGCTAACGGGGCTTGCACTCGTTACGTGCTAACGAGCGGGCCTCCATCTAACGCCGGGTTAAGGTGCGTTAAGAAATTACTGTAGAGCAATGTAATATGGGCTCGTTAAGACGTGACGTCAAAATAAGGGGTCGCAACACGCATCGAAGGGCACGCCTTTCACGTGATTAATTGTGGCCAATTACAAGCGCTCAAGTTGTTTTCCACTTGCACATGCTTTCAGTGTTAAGTGTCCACGCTTGTTATTTCTGTGTCGTGCTTTTTAAAGTGTCCACGCTTGTTTTTTCTGTGTCTTACTTTTGACTTTCTTTTACAAATGGAACCACTGACTATTAAAAAAAAAAGGTCTCGCAAACCAAATTTTACAGTTAGTGAAATAGAGCTCATGACGAATTGTGTTAGTGACTGTCGAAATTTAGATAGTCAAAAAATTGGCCTTAAAGAAGTTTTCAGGGAACCCAAAGATATAGTCACAGCGTGGAACGAAGTTGCACGGAAGCTGAATTCTGTTGGTCCCACCGAAAGGACGGGCCAAGAGTGCAAAGAGAAATGGTTTGACCTGAAAACCAGGACTAAAAAAAAGGCAGTGGAATATAAAGAGTTCGTAAATAAGACGGGTAATAAAACTGGGAAGTGCCCAAAGCCGCTGACGGAGCTGGAAAATCGGATTTATTCCTTCATTGATGAATCCACCATCAGCGGTATCAGCCAAGGACTCTCCACTTTCCAGGTAAGCGATTCTTCCATTTCATAATTTTTTTAAAAAACTGTTGTTTGTATAGTGAATAAGTAGAAAATATACAAATTGCAATTCACAATATTTTTTGGGGAATGGGGTGTTTAGTAAAGTAGTCGTAATTTGTTTTTCAAATTTTTTTCACCAATGCCCCCACCTGCAACAATGAGTTGTCCATTTGAAAACATTTTTTAAAAATTTAAGACCTAACTTGTTATATTATTTTTTTTGAAATCTGCAATTCAATATTTCAGTTAATTGTTAAGATTTTTTTGTAGTGGGTTGAGCTCAATGCCCCTAGTTTAGTGGAGTTTTGGATTTATTACTTTTTTTTTTAATTGCATGTTTTTTTTATACACCAAACTTTGAATTTTTTTAATTCGTGACCTTGTTTTCATGTAGCCATGCAGTAATCAAGCGGAATCACTCAGAAGCCCTGGCCAGCCGCGACAGATTTTGGCAGAACTTGATGTACCTGTCCAGCTGCAACAGGTTCCAACGGAACTGGATGTCCCTGTCCAGCCTCAACAAATATTGATGGAACTAGATGTCAATGTGCAACAGGATGCCGGTTATGCATTGTGTTTGGAATCACCATCACCGTCATCAGTGCTTGCAGTTCAGCTGGATACTCCACATGAACAGCTAGGATCCAGTTCAAGAATGAGGGAAATCAATGATGAAACATTAACAAGTATGTTTAGCTTACAGTAGAGCCACAAATTTCCTAAAAACGTTGAGCACTTAGTTTATTCTTGAGTTGTGTACAAATGGAGTAAGATTTTATTTTGTGAAAATGAATTGCACTACAATGAATTATGTTTGCTGATGTTATTGCATTACATCGTCAATATTTTTTTTGTCCAACCCATAGGTACACCAAAGAAAAAGAGACGGAGGTGCAGTGAAGTTCAAGTTGCCCAAATTAGGTTACCCGTTACTGATCTTTTGGAAGTAGAGAAGGAAAAAGCGGCAACACTAAATGCAATTTTAGAAACACAGAAGTCCCTTTTAGAAACACAAAAGGCCCTTTTAGAGCAGAACAAGGGCATGCTTCAGTGTATGCAATTATTAACTGAATATGTTGTGAATCCAAATAAAGAAAACAAATAGTCATTTGCAGCTTGTTTTTTTGGTGGTTTCTGTTATTGCTTATTTAGTAAATTGTATGTACAGCATGTAATGTCATTTAAAACAGCTTCGTCTTACCAGTGGCTCTACTTAGAGCTCTAAAGTTACAGTGGAATTGATTTTGCAGTCAACCCAGTAAATAGGTGGGGGGGGGTTAAAAAAGCAAAGGCATCTAAATACAGAAAAAAAAATTTTATTTGAACCAGTGATTCATAAAAACAATCAAATATTCAGGCAAAACGATTACTTATTACTTGTTGTCTGATTATGTTACCTCTAGCAGTAACTGAATTATCTCCTAAAGGTACAGTGGGATCATCATCATCCACGTTATCTTCATGTTCAGAATTGTCCTGTGGGGAATCCACAGGTTCTTCTGGGCAGCCATTTTGTAGTAGAAAATTATGTAGCACACACACAGCCATAAATATATTGCAGACTTTTCCTGGCTGATACAAGAGTGTACCACCAGACTGGTCGATGCAGCGGAATCTGCACTTCAAGATTCCGAAGCAACGTTCTATGCACTTGCGTGCCTCTTTGAAGTGGAAATTATAGTTTTCTTCCGCAAGATTCTGGGGTTCTGAAACTGGTGTCAGCAACCAAGGCTCCAGTGGGTACCCACTGTCGCCTATCAGATATGAAGGCTGTGGTAGGCTACAGGTTTGTAGAAACCCCCGAAGGCCAGACATTCTCCAAATGTGCGAGTCATGAACTGATCCCGGAAATTCTGCCACAACATCCAAAATACGCAGCTTAGCATCACATACCTATAGAAATGAAAAATAGTTCAGTAAAAGGGTAAAAAGCCATTGGTTAAAAACTAAAGATAATGCACTGAATAGACAAGAATTTACTACCCATATGCATTATACAGGGTTAGTCTAAATGATTCATCAGGTTTCAGAACACTGTTTAATTACAAGTATACGACACTCACCAAGTTTCTGGTACAGACTACAAATGTTCAATGTGTACGCCCTTAGTTACACGACACACATCCCAACGGTAATCCAATTCCATCCATACGTCAAAGATCATGTTTCTAGTAAATTTCACTAAGAGGTAATTATTTACAAATTGGTCACTGATGAAATAATCCCCCCTTGGAAACAAAATTGAGGATACAGGATATAGTAAATGTTCAATTATGACAGAGGACATGTAACTTACCACTTGCATGTTTACAGAGTAGTACTGCTTCCTGTTCATGAAGCTACGTGGATCTTCTCTAAACGGCTTCTGGATTCGCACATGGGTGCAATCAATCGCTCCAATAACATTGGGAAACCGATATTTGTCTGCGAAATTTTGTTTGACTGTGAGAACAGCATTTCTTTCTTGAGGGAAAGAAATATATTTCTTGCAATGCTTGTTTATCGCAGCAAGCACCCTATCAATTGCCCTGCTTACCGTAGCCTGATCGACCCTGTGATATTCATCACAGCCAACAACAGACTGGAAGCTTCCAGTAGCCAAAAATCGGAGGGTACACAGGAGCTGGAAAATAAGCAAAAGGGTAATATTAGTAATAGATATATGTTTTACACATAATACACATAGTAAATGGTACAATTTTGGGGGGTGGTCACACCACTGCTTACAAACAAGACAATGAAATATATTTGAAATAGATTAACTAAATTCTTAACCTGGTCATTTAATACATGCTGACAGCTAGAATGAGGTTGGATGAGCCAAAAAAAAAAAGTTTCACTATATTAGACATCATGTAGCACTTGCTTGCGTCTATGTGAAAATTAATTTTGATTTTATTAATTTGTAAGAACTGGACTGCAATATATAAATTTCCATCATGGGATTATTTATGAATCAAAGCGCTTTCCAAAGGACGACAATAATGAGAATTAGGCCTACTAAGAAAGGATTAGGACCCCCAAAAATACAGAAGTTATATCTGCACATAATCATTTAAATTAATTAATTAATTATATATATATATATTTACATACCTGCAATTCTGAGGATAAGGAATGATTCCTGTGCGTTTTGTATCGCAAATCCTCGTCCAATTCCTGGCTCAGTTGAAAAAATAGATGCCGGGGCAATCTGTATTTCTTCTGAAAATCTTCAGGAGCCCATTCAAGCGGATTTCCACGATCCTTGAATATTCTTCTTCCTCTAGCAAGCATTCTTCTTTCGATGTCATCTTGCAAAATTATCGCCCACGACATAATAATTCAATTCCTACTAACAACGCGAATAACTAACGAGCACTAACGTTGCTCTCATGGCGGGTTACAGAAACGTAGAATTTAACGCCACCTAACGGCCTCTGCTAACGCGGGCAGGTCCTCGGAGGTATATTACATACCTATTGCTCGTTAAGTTTGCTCGTTAGCTACTAACGAGAACTTTAACGAGCAAAACAGCTTTATACATACCGCCCAATGTCCACTGTATACTATCCCAAATTCAAGCCTATGTGATACATATGTGATACATATTACCCTTGTTGCAGTTCATCTTGATTCAGAACTTAATGATACCCAAATATTGTTGGGTATTTTCAATTACATTTTCCAAAATTCTGTCCCATTGTCATGAGGTTCCAGGGTATGATCTGACCCTGATTCGGGGTGCAATCCTAACCTGGAGTTAGGCTAGCACAGTTAAGCCAGCAAAATTTGGCCAGCACAAGGGATACTAAAGTATGTTTGGACCACTCTCTGAGTCAGAGAGGCCAGCACACAGACGTGCACCATCCTCCCAGACCGAGAGTGGTACAAAAGTGCTTTACGGTGGCCCTGGTGCCAGCCAAACTTTCCTGGCCTAACTATGCTGGCCTAACTCCAGGGTAGGATTGCACCCCAAGTCTGGTTAATGTTTAGGTGGGTGGCTTCATGGTGCACAATGAGACTTACCGTGGAAGAAAAATAGAATGTCAATAAGTAAATATAAAAATTCCTACCTTGCATCCCACCATACTCATTGGGCCACAGAGGTGGAGCATTTAGGTAGGGAAAAAAGCCAAATCTGTTGTATTGTTTATGAATCCTGATAATTAACTCTTTAAAATTAGTACTCAAATCTGATACCTCCTTTTACAAAGAAACAACCACTTCTCCAGACATGTGAAGCCTGCAGGCTTTGAGATGTAGAACATTACAGTTTATGGCAGCATAGTTTAGAACTTCACTATCTTCAGCATTAATATTTTTTCTGACTTTTAATGGCCTTTAAATCCACTGCTATTAATGGGAATTGTTTCAGGGTGCATCTAGAGAGCAGCTTCCTGAACTCTTGTTTGGGCACATGTACCCTAAACTGCAAGTATAGGGAATGACAAGGACCTAACTTTCATTTTGTAATGTTGGCTGATGGCACAACTCCTTGTCAGTGCAAACTGCACTGCTATTTGATGCAATGGGGCTTAGATGCTGCTGTGCCATAAAAACTACGTAACAATGTATATCAGTTTCAGTGGTCTGAAACTGAAGGTGCATGATGCAGTTTTAATGCTGAAACAAAGATCAGGCCTGGCTCTGTAAGCTCCCTGGGTATGACCTAACCTGGGAACTATATGTAAACCACTCTGAGCTTCTTGGAGGAAGAGCAGGCCTGGAGTACTAGTGTAATTACAGCCCAGTTTTATCCAACCTCCCCCATGCCTATGCAGTGGTGCCAGTAAGGACCATGCTGCATCCTATGGGGGAAGTTGCAATGCTGGAAGACTCCTCAGAGTAATGGGACACGTCTGCTTGCCCCAAGGTAAGCCTCAGCTGCTGAAATGGAGCAACATATCCTGCTAAATAGTCTTGTGTTGGGGTATCTGACCCAGGAAGAAGGGTGGGATACATCATGCACTTTTGCCACCGATCCCACTCCTTCCCTGGCCCAATCTGCTAGTCTCTGTTATCTCTGCCCCCATTGCTCCTCGCCCTGCCCAGTTCCCTGGATCTATATTTGTTCTTCCTTAAACTGCAGTAGGAGCAGATACCCAGTTTTACCGCCTAGTACTGAAGAATGGGCAGCATGCAAATACGGGAATTGGGTTGTATGTGTTTCTCTGAGTGTTCCAGGGTGAGACTGGTCGATTCATTGCACAGCAAGACCTTTCCAAACAACTTGGCTCCTAATCCCAGTTAGCAAATAATAATAAAGCAATCTGACCATCCTTAGGAAAGAGATAAAATGCCTGTTTCCTCTGCTTAACTTCCTTTAAAGCACTGTATGGAGTAATAGGTTGTCAGGGCCTTTCAAGTTTTTGTCAGAGCAAAGGTAAATGAAGCATATAAACAGAATATCTTATCGTACAACATCAGGACTGGAAAAATATTTTGCCTGGATGTTTAGTCTTTGAAGTCTTGAAGAGTGTGATTAAGTTGCTCCTGTTGCAATAGATGAGAATTAAAAATCGCAACTTTGTGCCCCAAGATCTTTCTGGGAAAACTCCGGTTGGTTTAGTTGACAGGCTGCTTCTGACCTTTTGCTGTGTACTCACTAGATAGTGGAAGGAGGATGTCAGTCTACCTACAGTATTTAGTGTGCTTTGTTTCTGGTGTAGCTTTTCAGATTTTTGCATACTGAGAACTTGTTCTAAACTCTTCTGTGTGTCGGAAACATTTTACAGATTCAGAATTGCTCCTTCAGAAATGGGCTAAAGATTGATCACTGCTCAGATTATTCAACAACACAGATTATTAAATAACAATTCACTGTTCTGAGTTTGGTTCTTCAGTTTGATATGATTTTTATTTTATCATAGAAATGCTTAGTCTTGGACACCTCTCCTCCCCCACCTCCAAAGCCTGTATTAATTTTTTCTGTACAGCATCTTAACTTTCTCAGCATATTGTCAGGGCCATGTTTCAAATGTTGCTCCCCCTTTACCTGGTGATATATCAGCTTTTCCTTGACCAATTGCCTGCTCTGTTCCTCCTCTTCCTTTTTTGAGGCCTGGGAGTAGGAGGAGGTGGGTGCCCCTAGTCAATCTGCTGCCCGAGGCGACTACTTCAGTTGGCCTCCTGGATGGGCAGGACCTGCATACAGCAGCATGTTTCCACAGCTGTCCTGTAAGGATGTTCTGTGTTGAGCCAAACACGCTTTGGTACCTGATTGACACGTTAAGTTGTATTATCAGACTAAAAATAGGAAACTAATTGTAGCTAGGGGCAGTCTAGTCAAGAATTTGCTTTTCAAATATAATAATAAATAGTAAGCTATTCTAGGAGACCTTTTTTGCAATAGAACTGCTAGCACAGATTGCTCTCAATCAAAGCAGCAGTGGAATTAGTATTGTACTGATACAGTAAGAGACAATTTCCTTCTCCAAAAACGATCAGGAAGATTTTACTATGTTGGCTGCAGCATATAGATTTTCAGATGCTACTACTATTTTCCCGGAATCAATTCCACATTGTGTCTGATTCTCAATCCTGTGTTTTCTGCCACTGTAATATGTAGCTTTACTTGCCCATAGTGTGGGGGTTCCCAGACACCAGTGGCGCAGTTCGCAGTCTCAGATGACCCTGAAACCAGTGTTAAATGGGTCAAGACAGGAGAGCCAAAAAGCTCAGTGAAGCAACATGCAATCTGTGAGTAGAGCCTCTGCTCCGTAGTCTGTTGTGAGCACGCTGCCAAGTGGCTTGGCCAGTGCACGACCCTCGACACTCCTCAACACAGGACATTGTGGCACATAGTTTGGAAAGCTGCCATAATGTGATTTGTTGTAATGTAGTGTGTTTCATCACACCTGCTCCATATCTTTGGCAATCACTGGTGGAGAATCACATGGAGAATACAGGTGTCCCCTGTGTCCATGGGGGAATCTGTTCCAGGGCCTCCCTGTGGATACAGAAACCACAGATAAGAGGGAATCCTATCTAAGCACCCCTCCATGCCCATTACCTTTTTCTTTTGTGGCACTAAGTGAGCATGTCTTGTCCTTTAATAGAATGCTATAAACAAGCAAGCTTATAGAAAGACACGGAAGCTTCCTGCAGAGGCGTTTCTACAGGGATGGCAAAGCTCTAAGTTGTGCAAGGAGCCATACCCTGTCATGTAAATCCCTCCTCTCCCTTGCTGCTGTAGCCAGTAAGCAATGCCAAGATGTTGCTGTTCCCTGTGAGGATTGGCTAAAACGGTGCAGGAAAGGAGTGATCTCCACTGCAAGGTAAAGCTTCTTGCAAAACTTAGAGCTTTGCCATCCCTGTAGAAACGCCACTGGCTTCCTGTTAATGTTCTGCCTATGTCTCTCTAGCCTTCAGGCTACCTATCTGCTTGTCTTTCTTTAGACTTGCCTACTAATAGCGTTCTGATAAAGGAAGAGATATGCTTGCTTGAGCCACTGGCAAGAAGAAAAAGGAAGATAATTGGTGCAGGGGGGCTGCAGGGGCCCCCCTCAGAGAACCACACATAACTGAATCTGACAAATACAGGTAAGTGCACTGTTAACTGCTATCTAGGGGTGTCAAACATAAGGTCTGCCGGCCGGATTTGTCCCCAGAAGCAATTGATCCTGTTATAATTGGGCTCTTCCAACATGATAATTGGACTCTCTCTCATATCTTGAAATTATGAACAAGATTTACACATTTTCTCTTTTATCATTTGCAGCTAATGAGTTTCTATGGGAGAACAAAGTGCTTATTTCTGGCCATCATCTACTTAATGACATCACATCTAGCCCTGAGCAGGTGCCCTGAATGCTATTTGGCCCACCATGTGCAGTGAGTTTGTGCTGTGCTATACTTCTGTTCTGTCTTAGCTGAATGTTGGTAAATGAAGTGGCAGGAAATGCAATATAATAGCAGTGAGAGCAGTGTTAAGAGTAGGGCTCTTGTTGCCGGTTTGGAGATCAGACTCGACTCAGGTAGCTCTTTTCTAAGGATGACTTAGTCATTGCTCCAAATGAATTTCAAGAGACAAATGGTAATATTATGAAAGCTTTATTTTAGTTACAAAGGGCATATAATTAATTCTGTTTGCCAATTAGTCCATATAATAATTGCAAATTTCATCTCCATTTACTTCAACTTGCATGACCAGAGGTGCTGGTTCTAGTGAAGCTTAGTCTTTGAAGAGGGAGTTCCGACATGAGTGTGTTACCTCATTCTTTTGGTCAGCTACCTCCAAAGAACTGCTCTTGGGTTCCTTTTTAACCCTTTTTACTGGCTCTTACTTTTTGCCTCACTTTCTCCTCTTCTTGGACAGAACCAACCTGCAAATCCGGTGTTGGCTCTTCTTCCTTCTACTGCCTCTTACTGTCTTACATGTGTTTTGGCACCATGAAGTCATGGTACAGTTCATGACCATGGAAAGTACAAAGATGTCTCCAAAAGGTCAAGCAAGTTTGCATTTCTGGAGCCTTACTCTTGGCTGGAAGTTGGAAATTCTCAGATTAGCTTCAGCCACGTCAGAATCTCAACACGTGTCAGCAGTGTTGTTTGGTCTGCATGTAAGCGGAGGCATATCTAGGGGCATGCAAATGGGGCACATGCCCGGGGTGCTGGATCATGGGGCTGCCACCACCACCTTGAGTTTTGGCTGCCCCCCAGTCCAGCCACCGGTCCTGTTCCTTCACTTTTGGAGGCTCTCATTGAGCCTCCAAAGAAGAAGGAACAAGGGGCTGTCAGCACTGTCTTTTTGGAAGTGGAACCTGGAAGTGACATCATGATATTACTGCCCGAGGTGCTGCCGCCTCAGCATTAGCTCTGCAGCAAGCAGGTATATTCCACTATATTAATCTGTCATCTACTCAAAATCAAAAACCCAAAATATCTTGTGACAGCAACCTGTAATCACTTTCGCTTGGAACGTCATGTAATAGATCAAGAACAATCTGTTACGAAGAAACCTATAGTTTTATTTGTCTGCTACTTGGATAGGAGCAGTACAAGGGGAAAAATGTGTTTGGGCAACTCTAGCTTTCTTGTTCTGAGCACTTGTGATGCAGGCTTGGGTACTTCAACAGGGTTATGCTTGTATAAATCATTTTTGTAGCACCCAGGATTTCTGAAGGAATAAGATCTGCCAAAATGCACTCCACATCAATTTCCTGTATCTGTGCTATGAGCTTGGGGGGGGGGCGGATTAAGTTCCTAACTTGCTTCTGTGTTGGATTGTACTGGGTGTAAGTTTTGACCTCTGGTGTAGACCAACTATAGGAGAAAAAAATAGAATAATTTTCAGTAGTGGTGCAGAATAACCTTGCAATAAAAACCCGGGAGGTTTGTGACATTAGTGTATATCAGCCATGCCTGTCCTGTGCACACTTACCTGGGAATAAGCCCAGTTTAACATAGTGGGACTTGCAATACAGCCCTATACATGTGTACTCAGTGTAAGTTAATGCAACTTCCATTCAGAATCTAGTGCCTGTTTGCTACTGGAAGTGCCCAGTAGGTCAGTGGCAGGGACCATGCTCAGTGCCCGAGCCTGTGTTTGCATGCAGGAAGTTCTAAGTTGAAATCCAATGTTGAATCTCTCTTAACAGGTTTGCTAGGAAAAGTACCCAGCCTGAAAACCCTGGAGGGTAGCTGAGTGTCAGTGTAAACAATACTGACCTTGATAGACAATTGGTCCGGTTGGGTGTGATCTTACGCCCCTTCCAAATCGCCTAAAGAGGCATCGGAACACCTATAGCTCAGTATTCCATGCCATCTGCAGCATGTCTTTATGTTGGAATCTGTTATGAAGTAAATGTCATTCGCTGTGTTTTTGTGGCTAAATGCAATAAGGCCCCATTTTTTTGACTTCCATAATACTTGGGGTCCCATTGAAAGATGGGTGGAGGCTTCTCCATGCCAGTGCTTGGCTTTAGAGACACTTGGGAAGCAGCAAGGAGACTTGCTGCTTTCCAGTGATTCTGAAGCTCAGCATACATCAGGAATGAGACTGCCCCTGCCCCTGAGTCAAGGGTTACCTATTAATCTTGATAGATTATAAAAGCCAAAATCTGGGCATCCGAGTAGTAGTCAGTGTGACTTAGATAGCAGCCTTCTTTCATGTATGTGGACGCAGTTCCAGATTGCTTAGAAGCCCTTATATGTGTATAAACATTTATATATGCACATATTCATGTAGGGGCCCGTTTTGCATGTTCAGCAGAAGGCATAAACATTGGAGGGATGAGACCAGGAGGTACAGTTCTACTCTTTTCTGAACATGTGGGGGGAAATGTGGCTCGCTGGACATGCTCACAGCATTCTTACAGAATGTATGAAAATGGCTGTGAATGGGTGACTGAGGCAGGCCTGAGCATCTTTACATAATGCAAACATGCGGAGAACAGTTTACAAGCTTACAGTTTACAATAACTTAATTTTAGCGTGATGCTCCTTGATTTATATCTTTAAAATAGTTTCCCTTATAGAGTTTGTGGTTTGTAAAAGGAAAGTATAATTTGATTCTTCCTCCCCCAAATGGGAAACCTTTTTAACCAGCCTTAAAAAACACCCCTTCCAAAATGCTTGAAAACTAATTTCTTTCTAACAGTGACCTATGAAGATAACAGTCAGGAAGAACCTCAGAACTCTGTGTAAGATTGCTCAGTGTAAAGAGACTAACATTGCTACTACTCAAGTTTCCTTTTCCTTTTTTTAGATGAACATTAAATCTAATTTTATTTTTCCACTTAGAGTTCTAGTCATAAGCCTGCACACCCTAGGAAACCAACATTAGCAGGATTGTTCAGATGTTTCTGGGATTAATGTTAACTACTTTTCTTGCCAAATAGAAATATTTGGATAGAGCAGCATCCTCCAGACTTTATATTTGCAGTGGCTGAAATGCTTTCGTTAGCATTACAAAGCAGTCCACAGCTGACTGAAGGGAAAAGCAGAGTAATTCATTCTCAGTAGAGTTGTGTGTTCAGAACCAGACTGAACCTGGAATTGTCTGTCTGTCTGTCTCTCTCTCTCTCTCTGTGTGTGTGTGTGTGTGACAGAGAGAGAGAGAGAGAGAGAGAGAGAGAGAGAGAGAGAGAGAGATATGAATAAGAACTCCAGCCTGTAAAAAGGACAAATGTTATAAGAGAGACCATTGTAGGGTGATATAATAGCATGCACAAGAACTATTAATATTGCAAACCTGAATTTAAAATGGTGATTTTAGGAAGAATCTAAATGCTCCTTCTTTAGATCCCTGGTCAGCAGCTGGTTTTAATGAAGGATTACTCTGTGGAGGAGATGGGAATTGGTGGGCCAGGTCACTGACTATCTCTCAAAGTGAGCTGTTGACACCCTTGATTATTAGCAGAGCTACACCCTTGCTTCTGAGACGGTATGTGTGGGGCCTGTAGATACTTGGATTGGATCTCCAGTTGCCCCTATCTACTTTAGATAGACTTTTATGCTTTAGAGTTTAAAGTTAAGACAGTGGTAATCCTATTGCTGTGCTTATTTAGCTTCACTGGATAGTTTTGAGCTGGTTTAAGTGGATAGTTCAGGGAGATTGTGTTTTCTGTTAGTTCTGCTGGTATACTGGGTGACCTTGTTGGGTTGGAGTTGAAGGGTGCTGCTTTGCATTGCCTCATGTTCTTTCCTGGAGAGCAGGTCCCAGAAAGTTGTGATGGGGAGCTACTATTTGACTCCTTGGCCTCTAGTTTGAAACCTCTTAGGTTTCTGTTTTCATGCTGCTTAGCATCTACATGAAACTTCTGGGAGAGGTTGTCTGGAGGGTTGGGCATCAGTCTCTTCGTTTTCGTTTGATCCTGGGAAGGTAGTAGAGCTTGTGAACTGGGGTAGGTGATATGGACTAATAAACTGAGACTCAATCGGGACAAGACAGAGGTATTACTGATTGCTAAAAGAGCCAACTTCCATTTGGGTGTTCAGCGTGTTCTGGATGGGGTAGTACTACCCCTGAAAGATCGAGTTTGGGGGTATTCCTGGGTCTGGCCGTACTCCATTCAGCTGACAGCTGTGGCCAGTGGTGCCCATGTGGCCTGTGAACAGTTTTTGCTGGGACCCTTTCCGAGGAAGGCAGATCTGGCTAGCAAACCACATGCACTCACAGCCAGATTGGACTACCTGTACTGTAATTTCCTTTATGATGGGAGTACTCTTGAGTAGTGTTTGAAATTCAATTGGGTACAGAAAGTGACTGCACAGGTTCTTTTGGCAGCTATGCTTGGGACCATATAAAGTGCCTTCTTTATTGTGTTTCTGGGTTAGTTCAATAACCTTTTAATCCTTTCCCAGACCAGACATTATTGTTCTGGGACCAGGATATATAAGGGACCATCCATCTCTCCCCCCATCAATCTGTCCACCTACTTCACTCAACATCAGACACCCTTCTGTGTGTTCTCCCTCCCTTTGAATAGGGAGGTTTAGAACATGTGACAGGGCCATTTCAGTTGCTGCTTCCAGGCTTAGAAATTCCCTACACCCCAAGGCCTATATGAGCTGTTAATTGTTAGGTTTTGTTTTGTTTTTTTGCTTTTTTAATTCAGAGAGGCTTTTCAGATAAGTTGGTCCTTGGTCCAAAAATGAAACCATTTTTGGGCTTCAGATGGTTTTTTGTTTTAGCTGTGTTCTAGTTTTTATTATTGCTTTGGTTTTAAAATTGATTTTTATGTTTTAAGTACTGTACTGTGCTAGTGTTTAAATCTTGTGGCTCTGTCCTCACTTGTAATGATGCAGAGAAATGCAAAATCTACTTCCTTTGCTTCCTTTTCCGTAGACTGAAAATACTCAACCGTTGTTTAGTTCATTGGTAACAATGCAATATGTGTATAACTTTACACATGTGTGCCTCCTGCTTTACTTATTACATCTGATGTTCAGTTTCTAACATCTCTATATCCTGTGCAAAATAATTTGATAAAAGGCACAAGTAACTTCAGTCAGTTGAACTGAATGACTGAAAAATGAAAGGCAAAGAGGTGTCCTAAACGTTTTTGCTTCGTAAGCTGATCCATTTAATATTCCATCATATATTACAGGTTCTGGCCAGCCTTGGAATTGTCCATGTCTTGGAATGGAAAGTCCAGAATTCCAGACTGTTCTCAGTATTAGTCTTTTGTTGAACCTCTTTCCCCTGATAGTAACCAATATAGAAACAATAACAAGCAATCCTGGATGTGCTTACTACATTCAGTAGTTGCTGCTCATTACACCAAATGTCTCATATTCCTCTTGGAAGACTAATCTGTTCTCACCTATTCTACAGCACTTCTTGGGTTGTTTTGTAGGCCATCCACATCTGTGAGTCAGCATGACCTACTTAGTTTGTCTAATATAAGGAAGATATTTGGTTTTTTTGATAAGGATTTTGAAGGCTGTTGTATTGACCTGTGATTAATGCATTTAAAATCTGAAACGCTGAAAATGTGGAATATCTGTTGCCATTTTAGAAAAATAATAATCCTGAGTGTGTGTGTTAAAAATCTAATTTTTAATGTATGCACTATGTTATGCCATTTGTTCATATCTATTGATTTGGTGTTGGATTTGACAGAGTTCTCATTCAGACTTCAAATTATATGCCATAGTAATGGTACCTATTCTTCCAACCTCTGTAGTATTTCAGTGTTGAATATATTTTTCACTTTGCAGTGCAAATGATACTAGAGATAGTATCAATCAATCAAATTGCAAGTGGTGTTACATTGTACTAAATATTGGGCTGCTGCTATCAGCCGAAGTGAAGTGTGTTGCTGTTTTATGCTAGTGACTCTGGACACGATGGATGTTACTGAGTTTCCTATTATATCCCATTCCTGGAGTATGATTGGCAGGATGCAACTCTTAAGAAGGAGTTGTTGTGTCTTGTAGTTCGAAAGGAGGATGGTCATCAAGAAGACACAAGTTGGGAAATCCTTCTCTTGAGCACTCTTCTCAAGTGTAAAGAGTCTCACTCTTTTTACCTGCTTCTCTAGCACATAAAAAGCTGCACCAGACAGACTCCTTGTTTTAGGTCACTGGGCTGTTGCTTTTATCCTAAGACAATAGATCAAAACCCTGAAGTTCCTGTGTGAAGATCTTTCCCCCCCAAAAAGAGCTTTCTCACCACAATCACCTCCCCCTTTCTGGTTTGAGCCACTGCCCTGCTCAGACTGATTTTTTTTTTTTTTGCCACAGAAAACACCCTAGAACAGTAGTTCCCAAACTTTTTAACACTGAGAACCACTCTTAAAAATTACTCTGTTGGGACCCACCTAGCTTTACGAGTTTAAAAAAAATTCACCTTACAAACTGCTCAAGCTGTTGGTTTTTATCCTTTTTACGATGCTTGGGGCCACCTTCTGGACCATTTGTTGAGATCCACGTTTATTGGATTGGGATCATTCTGGCCTTTCATTCCCCTTCACTTGGCCTTTGATATGAACCGAGACGCATTTGCTTACTTATGAGTAAACACACAAGTGCTGCTCTGTTTTAGTTGCCATAGGGCCTGTAAATTCCTTGTCAGCTGGGGGTGGGGGCTTTTCAAGTATTTTTCAGTGCTTGTGTTCATCAAATTGGGAACATTCTGGTGGTGTTGCGTGGCACTGTTGCCTACTCCTGAGTAAACATGCATGCAGTCTCACTTTCTATAGAGTTTAATGCATTTTCCTAGTAAGCTTTCAGCTTATTAGTTTTCAACTCCACCAACAATCAGGTCTTAACCAGGGATGTCATGCAGGGGGTACGCGGGGGTACGTGAGTACCGGTTTCTAGGATTACGGCTGGCCCCGTCCATTCACCCGCCCACTCGTCGACTCCGCCCCCTGCAATGTTTGAATTTCCTGCACGTTTGAGTTGCCTGCATGTTCTCAGAGCCAGGCAGGCAGGCAGCAAGCGGAGCCTTGCCTTGCCTTGCCACTGAAAAATGAGCTGCTCTGGGGTTTTGGAACTGTTGGGTCACTTTAACATGATGCCAGGCCTCCTTAACATGTTCTGGGGGTGCTGTGGAATACTGTTGCAACTGTTGGGTCAGTTTAAAATCATCTGAGGCCTCAAAAAGGGCTTTTTTCATGTCACTTCCTGCCACAACATCACTTCTGGCTTATGACATCACTTCCGGTGGGCGGGTCCTGACATGTGCCAATCAAAAGTGAGTACCTGTTCTTAAATCATTTAGATGACATCACTGGTCTTAACCCACTGGAGGGTCTATCCACATCAGCAACATCTCGTGAAGTAGAATTGCCCTAGTTCCTTGAAAAGTGCTTCCACTGCTGCTCCAGTGGCTGTGATCCTGCAAACACTTCCAACCCATGGGCGTCAGCTGCTCAAAGCCTGTGGGTTGTAAATGTTTGCTTGATCACAGCAGTGGCGCACTTTTCAAACTACTCCAGTAGGGTAGTTCTACCTCACTAGACACACCCTCACTGCACATCGCTAATGCACAGTTTGGGAAACACTGTCCTAGAATCCTTGGCTAATGTAGGACCTTGGCAGGCTAATGTAGGACCATGGTCCTCAAACCTTTTAGCACAGGGACCCACTTTTTAGAATGATAATCTGTACAGGAGTTAATGGAAGTGAAGTAATTAACCTGGAATTTATGTCATGACTGGAAGTGCTGTCATTGTGATGCCAGAGGCTGCTGCTTTCCCAAGACTGTAGTAATAAGTTGTGTTACTTCTCCGCCATTTTCCTATAGCAGTGGTATTCAAACTTTTTAGATTGGGATCCACTTTTTATAATAGCACTCGTGTCTGGACCCACTGGAAGTGATGTCATTAACCTGGAAGTGAGGTTGTGGCAGGAAGTGACATCATCAAGCAGGAAGTGCTCATTGTAACATAATAAAATGACACTCCTGAAATGCAAATTGGCATTGACCTACAGTTGAATAACACTGTCCTATAGCAAAGTTAATCAGAAAGGAAAAAAAGCCTGTTGACAATTTTGACTTCAGCAAAATCCCTTGACATATTCCTTCCCCTGCTATGTGACCCACTTGAAATGGTATGCGACCTACCTAGTGGGTCCAACCCACAGTTTGAGAAACACTGATGTAGGAGTTTATCTTAAGAGTTTCTAACCCTTTCCAAGGTCTGTCTGGAAATGGTTCCTTCAAGGTAGGAGAAAAGTGGGGAGTAGAAGGCAGAAGGCACAAAAAGAACGAAAACCGGAAGCATGCCACAAGTCTGACCTGGATAAAAGCAATATACACTATTTGTAATCAATACATTTTGACTATAGATTTGCAATATCTATGAAAAGTATTGTTTTAAAAATCTCCCTCTAACTATAGTAATTGATGAAGCTGTAGGTAGTAGTTTCTGTTGCTGTGTAGATACCATATGCTTAGGGAGAATGTATGAAAGCCTTTCGGCCACAGTAAGTTACCACCTACAAAGCAATTGCCCACCTGGATGCTTCAAGTGAAGGTCCCATGCTTTTCTTGAGGAGTATGAACACGCCTTTTCACTATTCTTTTTTCTCTTTGTAAAGCAATTTAAATGCTCACTTGGATTGATTATCAGAGTTCTTGTGCTGAATGTTGATAGCCATTTAAGAAAGTTGAATTTTAACAAGAGAACCTGTTCTATGAAGCACCTGTTAAGCTCACATAATAAGTCACATGCTGTGCAACCTTTTCTGAGGTATTATTTGAACTATGATCGCTGTAAAGTCAATATTATGGTAACCAGATAAGAAAATTCTTTTTACACCTCCCAACTAAAACCATTGTAAAAGCACAATAATGATGGCTTCCATTGTGTTGACATGGTTGAGAATGTACTGTACTTCAGGATTCTAATTAGAAGGCATTGTAATAACAGAATTGTTTTCTTCAGTTGGCAAGCAGATAAATTCTGTCAGCAGTGAACTCAATGTACATTATTCTTGCTAAAGATGCTCTTCTTACTACTTTATTTTTAATAAACACATTCTTATTTACTTTGGTAGCAAACGTATTGGATGGTTCTGGCAGTGCAAACACATTGCACTGGAATCTTTGGAAATTTTAAATTGATTTTGCTGCATGTACTAAAGGCAACATTATTTAGCTGTATAAATAAACTCATATCATTGAAAACCAGCTTCTGATATCCCTGATGTTAGAGTTTGAGACAATATAGTAGGTACATGCATTCTGTGTACCAAAAATTTACCCTTGAATATGTCCTAAATAGTTTAATTCACTGCCAGTGTAGTAACATTGTGTAATAACCTCAACAGTGTTCTGATCTTATCTGTATCCTTCACATTACACTTTGCTGATTCTGAAAGTAGAGTTCTTTGCAATGTATGAACTGTATTTTTAAAGCTAGTTGCAAAAAGCGAACTTTACTCTTTGGTTTCTCAACACATTCCCTCTTGTCCAGTGTTATTCAAACTGTGGGTCGGAACCCACTTGGTGGGTTGTGACATGTCACATGGGTTGCAGAGAGCTGGGAGTAGCCACCTTGGAAGCTGAACACCTTCTTCTTGCTATATTTCTATTGTGAGTGCTAACAATTAGAATTTTCAAGTGAGGGGTTGTTGTTGTTTTTTTAAATTGATTTTAGTTCAGTTCTTTTACATAATAATGCTTTGTCCTAATCTTGCTTTCTGTCAGGGATGTTTCATGGTTATGCCACTGCTGCAGTCCAAGAATGCCAGTTTCAGGATTGTCATTTTATTATGTTACAGTGACAGTACTTCCTGCTTGATGATGTCACTTCCTGCAATGACATCACTTTCAGGTTAATGATATCACTTCTGGTGGGTCCTGACCTGAGTGCCATTCTAAAAAGTGGCTCCCAATCTAAAAAGTTTAAGAACCACTGATCTAGTTATTGTATTAAAACCTGTTGTATAACTGGTCTTTCTGAACAAAAAATGATTGCATACTTTATCACCTGTAATTAATTCAGCCTAGCAGTGGCATTCCTAGAGGGTGGACAAAATGCTATGTTTTGCAGGAGCGTGAACTCCTGTGTAACACAGCCCCTTCCCCTGGCCTCAAGAGCCATTTGTGGCAGAGAGCAAAGCCTCCTAGCCAGCTCTCCAAGCTGTGAATGGCTTTGAAGGCGAGGGGGAAAACCTGCGTTACACATGCTTGGGCTCCTGCAAAACTTAGTGCACCTTAAAGGCACAATGCTGTTATAACTCTACCAAATCTCCTAACCATGGGCTGGTTTAGGTCAATCCTTTGAATTGACTTCCTTGCCTTCATTGACTTCATGTGAGAAGAAGCATAGGTGCATATGTCCCTATCCCCCCCCTTGTCCGCTAGTGAACTGGCATATTATTATGCAGGCTAGTGGTAGTTAGAGCTACTCCTCTGCAACTTGATGCTAGCACATCTGGTGGGGGGATGTGCACACCCATGTTTCTTCCTCACATGACAGATGGGCCTGGCTTGGAGATCGCCTAACCTGGTCACAGTGTATCATTGTTATCAGATGGGGTGGACCTAGGCATTTTTCCAGCTTTCCCCCTCCATTTTCCCTTTTATTCAGACATTCCGCTTTCTCTGTCAGTTTTGGACCTATATTTATCATGTTTTCTGTAATGTTTTGCTAACCACAGTTTGTAAACATCGAAAGCTTAAATAACTTTGTGCCAGCTCTTTTAATATTGTATTATGTTATTTGGCAGAATAAAAACAGGCAATTTCTTCCCCTTGAAGCAGAAACCATTTTCATGCCCTGGTATTGCTGGGCCAAACGAGTTTGACAGAGGTCAATAAAAGGCTTTTCTCCTGCCACACCCTGAGCTGCTGGAGATGAATAAAATACTCTGTGTAGCAAAATTTAACTGTGCTAGTTTCTAGGCTCAAAAACAAATTGGCTTCATAAACATTCTGTGGTGAGCTTATATTACCAGCTTTTAGTAATGCTATATTAGGGAAAGGCAACAACCAGCCCAGGGCCCAATTTTATCCTTGTGGGCTACCAGTGTGGGATTTAGTATCAACAGTTCTGTAGGGGCCATCTACAATAACTCTTGCCTACTTTCTTTCATGGTGAAACAGCCTAAGAACTCAGTTGCTCCATGCGGAGAATAGTTGAGGCTATGCCAGCGTTCTCCCTTGATGCGCCTGAGTTGCTCATTCCTGTGAGCGAATCCAGATGAGATAAATCTGTAGGGGGAGAACTCTGGCAGACGTGATTGCTGCTCATATTGATAAGGGATTTTCTATTGGGGTATATGCAGTTACCATCTGTGGAATGATACCACAGGTCTGTTGAGCTCAGTATTGTCTCTGTGAACTGACAGTGGCTCTCCAGAGTTTCAGGCAGTCCTCATTCCCAGCCACACCCAGAAGTGGCAGAGACTGAACATGGGACCTCCTGCAGGCAGACTGCATGTTCTGCCACTGAACTACAGCCCTTTCCTGTTGCTTGGAAATGGGGGAGGAGCTCTGTTTTCCAAATGAAGGCAAAGGCTCTGCTGAAATCACACTCATTCACCCATCCCTTTGTCTGAGTGAGAATGAAACAGAGGGCAGGGCTAATGTTGCCTGCCCTTCAGTCTTTGCTCTGTTCCTAATATGGTCCCTATTATAAAAATGGCTGCTGACCATGCGCACTTACCAGTAAGACTCAATACAGAACATAATGCACCTCTATCTCCCTATTGAGGGCCCAGTGTAAATGTTAATATTTGAATTTATTGCTCTTATTTATAAATATTCTCAGCTCTGCTAGGCATTTTCTAAAGTTCATTTTCCCCATCACGCATAGTGGCTATGAAACCAGACTTAGGGCCCAATCCCAAAGGCCCTATTGCCAGCGGTACACACGTACTGCTGGCTAAAAGTGTTGCGAATGTGCCATAAAGCATGTTCAGGACACATTACCGCTTGCTCTGGAGCAGTGCTCACTCAGCGCCAAGCCCCAACATGAGCGGGCAGCCAGTCGGCACCTCAGCAGCGCCTGCAGCCAGTAAGCCCATGTGGGGAAGGGAAGGGCCAGCCACAAGGGGGTAGGACCAGGGGGTGGCAAAATAGCTGGCCGTGAGCCAGGAAGTGCCATTTTAGGCTACAGGGCTATCCCTGGGGGAAGTCAGACTTCTGCGGCTGCCTCGCTGCCACTGGATGCAACGGTAGGCTTTTGGCTACTGCTGTGCCAGGCAGTTCTAGATTGAGCTGCTACTTTAAATAAATAACTTCATGATTTGTTAGTTGATTGCTCAGTTGATCATGTAAGTTGTCATTGTTATTTTTAAAATATTTATATGCCGCTTCCAAAACACACACACCCAAAGCAAAATTAACATAGCAAAATTAATTTTACATCACAAAATGGATGAAAAACCCTGTTTCATTGCAGGTTGCCTGTCGCAATCACCACTGGTTTATATGGTTGTGGTTTTAGGTAGAGTCTTTGAGGAATTCCTGAAATGCTGATGAATTCCAGAGTTCCATGGGACACAACCTCAAAACCACTGGACCAGGAAAATGTTATTGATAATAAAGATGCTTATCTGAAAATTTCTCTGTTTTTCTTCCTGTCATCTAAATCATTTTGATTGCAGCCCTTGTTGTTTTGGAAAATAAATGTAATGAAGATCCTCCCTTTAATACAACCACTTGCAGCCTAACATCCAAGATGACTCTTGTCCAGTAATTTCATTGAAGATATTTATACCATAGCAGGCACTATATTTAGTTGTGTTCTGCAGCTTAAAGTTCTATTTAAAGCTACAAGATGAGATGACACACAACACCTCAGCAATATTGCTTGTTCTAGGAAAACCACATGCCTTCGTTATATATTTGGGTCAGCACAATTAAGGAACTTGGCTGCTTGCTTGTAATAAAAATGGGATATGTACAGTATTGAAAACTACCACTCTATTCCTCAGCAGCAAGGGGCCAAAAGCAAAACAGCCAGGAAGTGCAGCTCTTAGAGCTTGAATCTCCTTGTACCACTCGTACAAATACCCACTGCCAAGAAATACTTTTTGACTGGAGTAAATCAAATGGAAGAAGATAGTTGCCTTGGCCACGCATGTAGAATGCCTCGCATGCACAACCCTCCTCAAAGCAAGGGTCCAACTCCTGTGGCAGAAGGAAATAACTTCTTTTGCCATGGGAGGTCTTGGGAGAGGGGAGACCCAACTGCACTTAGGTCACAAGGACTGCAGGTAGCTCACTACTCAGAGTCCCAGGCTGTGACCCAAGCAAGCCAGGTTCAAGTCCAGCTGCCAGGAGTGTTATAACCAATCCTGCCTCTTGCCTAACTGTCGAGAAACATCTATAACTGAGACAAAACAGGACGTAGAAGCAAAGGTTCAAGAGCTAGTCCTCAGGCCAGCTTGCTTGCCACTCAGCCGCAATAGGAGACATGCACCAAACACCAATGGCTAGCAGGTACCTGACATTCCCGAAGAAAACAGACACTCGTTGCTATTAGTTGTTGCAGAAGAATGGAGTGAATTGTTCAGCTATAGCAGGGGTCCTCAAAGGCAGCCCTTGGAGAGTTTCTATCTGGCCTGTGGCAAGCCTCTGGTCCCCTATTATTATTTATTATTATTATTTAAGAAATTTCTACCCCGCCTTTCCTCTGCCAAGGCAGATGTCCAAGGCGGCTTACAATATTAAAAAGGATAAAAATAAAGTATAACAGTTAACATTAAAAACAGTTAAAAACAGTATTAAACAATAAACAATCAAGATTAAAAAACACAAACAATTTAAAAACAAATTAAAAAATAAAATAAGACACAAGCCCCGTGGATCATAATAACCAGCCAGCCAACCTGTCAGCAATTAAAAGCTTTTTGGAATAAAAAGGTCTTCAGCCCCCGCCGAAATGTAAACAGAGAGGGAGCAGTTCTCAATTCGAGGGGAAGGGTGTTCCAGAGTTGGGGGGCCACCACCGAGAAGGCCCTCTTCCTGGCCGCCACTCCTCTTACTTCTCCTGGTGGCGGCACAGTCAGAAGGGCCCCCCCTGATGATCTAAGAGTACGGGTTGGATTATATAGAAGGAGGCGGTCCCTCAAATACCCCGGACCCGAGCCGTAAAGGGCTTGAGCCTCTGGCCTTGCTGGCAGGGGCTGCACCCTCCAAGTTATGCGCTAGTTGTGTGTAGAGGGTGTTCTGAGGGCCAGGGAGGCTGTGCGCAAATTCAGAAGGGCAAAAATAGTCACTTCCTGGATTTCCCAAAGATCTGGAGGTGATGTTTTTAGGCCTTCTGAAAGTCTTAGATGGCTTTCTGAGGGTTGGAGAGGTCTCCCTAGTCTTCATAACCTGCCCTGGGTGTTTCTTTTCCTGTGATCTGCTCATTCTGAGATATTTACTCCAGCATGTTTAAGTGAGCTGCTTGTGGAGTGTGAGAATGTGAATCCATTATAGTGCGTGCTATATTTCTGTGGTGTGTGTTAGTGCTTGGAAGAATCCTGAAACTTTGAGTCCATTCATTTGTTCATCTAAGTTCCATTTCTAGTGTATTTATTTAAATTTTATATTTAAGTTTATTTATTTTTCTGGCCCGTGCTGGATATTTGATGTGATCCAGCTAAAATGTTTGGAGACCCCTGTTTTATAGCAAAAGGCGTATTTGATAATACTGCAGCATGTTGGGCAGAGGAAAGATATATGCAGCATCATACACTGAGGTATGGAATTTCCCTTCTGCTTTCCTACGTGGAATGCATTCTCTGTCCTCCCACCCCACCCCCCATTTGGAGGCAAAGTTTCAGTTGAGTCTGTCATAGTCCTCCTGGACAGAGTAACAGATAGGGTATTGTGTGTGTGTGCGTGCACGCTGAATACCACATAAAAACACAAAATACCACTTTTGGGGGGGGGTAAAATATTTGAATAAAAAAACAAAAAAAAATATTTGGGTGTTTAAGATGTTTTTCCAGAAGTTAAAATAGACTACTATTGGTATTAGAAATATAATAATAGTGTTGCTGCATCTGCTGACACTATTTCCCGTATATCAATCAACAGTATCAACAGTATTTGCATACCGCTTTTCAACACAAGGTTCACAAAGCAGTTTCTATCATCTACCTAGTACACTTTTAAAGCTTTTAAAATTAATAAAAATGAGAACTTGGAATGAGAATGCAGAATACAAGCACATAAGACTGCAATTTGCTATTTTAATCCGGAAATTTTGGGGGGAAAACATTACCAAAAAACACACATCCCTCATAATAGCCGAGAATTCTGAGAGGACGAAGTGTTAACAGAATATTTTCCCCACATACAGTGTGTGCAGAGGGCAGCAGCCTGTTAGGGCACTTTGTGCATTCTCCATGGTTCCCATCACTTGAGTTCCCCTTTAAGTGACTACGGCATGAGGCCAGAGAGTGATAGTTCTTCCTTGTCCCACTTACATCTCCACCCTGTTTGGAGGCTTTTGCTGCCTGGGGGCAGATTGGCTGTAGGAGTATACTAGGGTAGAGTGGTGCAGCCATCTGAGTTTGCTTCTGCCAGGCTCACTGCAGCTTTGCTATCCTGATTGTAGTTGTGCTAGTGCCCATGGGCTTGCAATGTGTCCTATGTTGATCAGAATAATTATTTTAAAGTATAGAATTACATTGTCAATGCTGCTGTTATTATTTACTCACCTATCAAAGTGTAGCGTAAATTGGGAAAAAATGCCTTTCCAATGGTAGTAGTATTCTAGACTGGAAACCAGTCAACATTTAATACTATTCTACTCCAGCAAAATTCCAAAAGAAATCCTATTAGTAAAAACTGTGTGCCTTTTCAGACTCAGAGGAACCATTCCTTCCTAAACCTTACCCTATCTAAACTTCCTAATCAACACCCTGCATTTTGGATTGTGATTTATTCCCAGGCAAGTACGTTCCTACTTAACAGAGTTTTCTGAGTTTCTTTTCTCTTGCCTTGTCAAATGCTGGTTGCACCATTCTATTAATACTAGAGAGCCCTTAGAACAGTGATCCCTAATTTTGATTTGTATAGTAAAAAACAAGTTCTGATAATCTTCCTTTAGACGATAGAAAGTGGTAGATAGTGGTAGATAATATCAAGAGTGTCTGAATTTTTATTTAATTTATGAAATAATGGATCAAATAAAACTGACAGTATTATCAGAGAAGGGTCATGTTCTACACATACAGTTTTGTAGACTTGATGCTAGTTCTGAAAAAAGCAGTCCTACATTAGTTCGGGCTCACAAACAGATGTTTTGAGCTCTTCAGGGAAAATCATGGAGAGAGGAGAGGAGAGCTTAAAATGAAGAAACAAGCAGGGAAAGGGTTATTTGCCTGCCCTCACCATCTCCTATCCTCAATTCTGCCTTCCCTAACAATACAAGCTTTTTTTAAGGTGTTGTGGCACCTACATGCATTAGCTTATAGAACAGTGATGTGTGGCAGGTGAGGCAGAATTGCTCTACCATAGTTCTTTGATAAGTGCTTCCACTGCTGCTGTAGTGGCTGGAATCCTGCAAACACTTACAACTGGCAAGGTATTTCTGCATCACCTGCCACATCCTCAGTGCATGTTACTGGTATAGAACGGACATATATTTGGGGGGAAGGTTAGTTTCTTTTCTTTTTCCCCAATTCATCACACCTGTATTTTGCCAATTCTCCAGTGTTTAATGTGTAGGTTTAGTCCATTTAACATCCACACAACTCTGACAGGTGGTTACTGGTCCTAGCACACCCAGTCAGGTTCATGGTTAGATTTTAGCTTACTTTGTAAATTCTGCTCCTGTACCTTTAACAACAGCCTTCCAGAAATTGAGTGACTGAAGCTTTTCTTGGTATGGAGATAAGTTTCATCTGATAAATTACTAAGCACCAGGCTGCTGGTATACCAGCAGAAAAAAGATGCCACGGCTGAGAAGATATTTGAATGCATATCTTCCTAGTACAATGCTCCACATTTTTGTTATGTGCAAAACTCAAAAATATGTTTCCATTACTGTAATGTAGTTAGTGCTTCTCTAGTGCTGTGGAGAGACTGCTTATTAGAGCTGTTAAGGGCTTGAAATGATGAAGCTGATTGTGATGAAACAATTATGTTTCATGTACCTATTTCTGTTTTATACTTTCTGTTTACTTTCCAAGGGCCTGGTCTATTGTTGTCAGAGGTGTCCTGGCTGTGGGGAGGAGGGATGGCTGCTGGCCAATCAGATGAGTCTCTAGCTGGAGATCAGGGGATGGGCGGAGTCTCTCTCTCCTGTGGGCTTTGCAACCCCAGGCCCTTCTTGTTATCTGAATGGGCGGACAGTGAAGCTAGTGGGTGGGGTTAGCGGTGACGTAAATATACCCAAAATAATGCTGATTCCAAGCATTTCAAATGGATTTTTGCATGATGTTTCGGACTTATTTGTTTACTCCTGAAGTAAAAACTTACCAAAATAACAACGTGTGATCGTGGAGAAACATCATTGGTAACCTAATTATGAGTTAATATGCAATTCCAAGGTTTAATTCCGCGTAATTATATTACTGAACATACCGGACGAAATGCCGCTTGCTGTCTATTCAAACTCGGATTGCACTGCTTTGACAGACTTATTTTGACGCAGGCATGATTAGAGACGTTGAGATTAACTTTACCACACGGGCAGGGAGATTTTTGTTTGTGACGCCACAGTGGCAATCCTCCTTCGCGGCAATGATCTGAGATATACCCATGGCTTCAAGTCTGTGACGTCATGGCCAATCCAGTGTATCTAACATCCTTGGGGCTTTGCTGCTGGATGGTAGCAGGAAGAGCTGCTCTGTGGGGAGGCAGAGGGGGAGGCATCATTTCAAGCATTTCAAGGGGAGGCAGAGGCTGCTGGGAGAAGCCCAGCAGAGAGGATTTAGGAAGGACCCCAGTATTAGTGAGCACACATTAGGTTTTGATTCGTTTTAGTCTGTGTTTTCCTAGGCTGTGTGTTTTTACAAGTTTTCCCCCCTAGAGCAATCTGGGCCTAGGTACGCATGTGCAGGCCTTGCCATGTACACATGTGCAGGCCTAGGTACACATGTGCAGCTCCGCCTACCAACCGATTGCCTGAGTGGCAGTTAGACTGTTTTATATTTGTAACCTATGCTTATCTCTGGCACCCCAACCTCTTTTTACCCTTAACAGTCTTTTAATAAAAACGCTTCTTGCCTTGTTACGGCTCACAGTGCTTGATTAGCCTCCTCATTCTGTAAGAGTGAGTGTAGAGACCTGTGAGGTGCTAACCTCGGCTAGGAGAGGAGTGGCAACAGGATGCAAGCATCTTGTTGTTGTCTCATGCCTCCCTGGGGCACCTGGTGGGCCGCTGTGAGATATAGGAAGCTGGACTAGATGGGCCTTTGACCTGATATGATCCATCAGGGCTCTTCTTATGAGGAGTTTAGCCCAGGAAACTCCTCTGGCAACCTGGTACCTGAGCTGGTGCAGCGGATTGGAACTATCAAAGTGGTTCCCCACTAAGCTGTGGGTTCAAACGGAGGGGGTGAGTAGTGGAGTGAGAGGTTACAACCCCACATTCGTTCACGACACTGATAAATTGTGTTGCAGAATTGGTGCATTGAAAGGAGATCGCTTTAACACAATGAAGAAAATAATGTAGAACCTTCACCACCAAGGGACACCTGAAAGTCACGATGTAAGGGGATTTAATGATACCATAGGGATTAAGAGTTAACTTTCACTTGGCAGTACTAATTAAGCCAATGATTGATATGCAGGAACAATAGTCTGAAGAACAGAGGACTTTTGTATTCCCAGAATGCAGTTACAACATGACAGCTCTGAACAGACTATGTTAGCAAATAAAGATGTAACCCCAGTTCTCTTACAAGAAAGAAAAATGTATCCCATTCTGCTCTACTGACAAGCTGGTCTGCCTTGTATTGTAAGAATAAAGAAGTAATTTAAAATGTCTGCAATTCAAAGAAATTTAATGAATTTATGTTTCATACAGGTTGGAATTTAATAGATTCCATCCACCGAAAAGATAAGATAAACACAAAGGCTGCAAGCATAGGCACAGGTATTTGGGAATAAGACCAAAGACTGTTAGGGCAGTCCCACAGCACAGCATGGTACCAGGTCCAGTCAGCACTTGCTATTCAAAAGATTTTTTGTAGCAGTTGATGGGAGTTACCTCTGAGTAACACTTAATTAAGATTAGGCGGCACTGCTTGCATTGGGTGCTGATTTGTAGTTGGGCCTTTAACAGCAGCTGAATGTGTCAACATCAGAAAGTGATGCTATTTATCTCTGTGCTGGTAAAAGCTTCACCTACTGATTTGTTTATAGAAAGTTGCCGTTAGAAATACAGGAGCAGGGCATACTAATTTTTTAGTCAGCTTAAGTTGACTAGTTTAAATCAGTCCAGTCATTTTGCAGTATAAGAGCTTGATTGGCAAGCTTGTTATGGGCTGCGAAGAACTTGCTAGTAGCCACCGTAAGAAGAACTTGCTAGTAGCTACTTTGTAAGCTTCACCGTGCATAATAGATGTCCTTCTTCAGGTGGCACTAGCCCATCCAAAGGGCGTGTTTTGGTTTAGAATGGTACAAAAGAAGCCTCTTCTCCCTCTACCTGCTTATTCTAATATGGAAGCTTATGCTGTGTTTCAGTTTGTAGCCCGGTTCAGAAGACAAGGTTTGCCTAAAGTAAGTTTTTGTGGCACTGGTCATTCTGTAGTTGCCTTAAGCTACATTTTCACACACAGGGCAAAGGTGTTTTCAGAGAAAGCTTGTTATGTGTCTCTAAAACTTGTAGCAGATAGATGTGTGGTAGTGTTGCAGCTGGAAACTTTTAACAAGTTTCCTTTTATGTTCCATATAGTGGTGGCAGGTCTGGTACTCTAGGCTAGTTAATATTTGACTGGTATTGGTGGAGGTAATGACTTTGTGACTGAACCTGTAATAAAATCAAAGCTTAATGCAAAGCTACACGTTGGTGTTTCTTTCTAATTTAGTAGAGTCTCAAAGCAAAGTCTCAAAGCAAGTTTGTCAAGAATTGGTTTCTTTACGCTTAGTCAAAAAATATTCATAGTATTGTACTTGGTTGTTGCTGCTTACAGTCTCCAAACTGGGACAGAGTGCCTCAAAGGTAGAGGCTGTAACTATTATACAGAAGAGGGAATTTGGGCAGGTGGAAGGGCATTGTGGAAGGGTTTCAAAAGCTGCACTTGCCAAAATTCCTTCTTCAATACAATGGTTAGAGGCACTCTGTCCCAGTTTGTATCTGATAACCCTAGTTAAGTCCACCACTTAAAGAGACTTCAGTTTCCCTGTTCTACCATCTTCCAAGGAGTCAAGAGGGCAGGGACTCTCTAACAGAGGTGCCTATGCCTTTAACCATTGTATAGCAGAGGGAATTTCGGTAGGTGCAGCTTTTGAAACCCTTCCACTATGAGCTGCACCTGCCCAAATTCCTTCTTTTGTACTATAGTTAAAGGTAGAGGCACTCTGTCCCAGTTTGTATGTGGTAACCCTAGACTTATCTACCGTAACACCACAAGTGTTAGTCTGGTTATCTGTTTAAATGCTTGGCGTATTTCCTTGTTCTGAAACAAAGCCTTATTTCCCCTTCTTGAAGCACTTGGGGCCACTCATATCCAGTTGTTCAGTCCTGATGTGGCTATCCTAATAGTGTGGATGCTGCATTCTGTGGTGGAGGTAGAGTCAGGAGGGCGTCCTCAAGATAAAGGAATGTTAGTTAGCTTACCTTGCGGCTACATTGCAGTTGCATCAGCCCCAGAAACTTAGATAGGATTGGAGCCTCAGTGTTCTTATGTATTCATGTAGTCACTATTCATGCATATGCGTGTGTGCATGCATGTGAAATAGTTATTTAAAAAGTAGATTCTACCTGAAATAAGTGTTTTGTCATTTTTAAGGTGTTGGATCATTTTGCTTTTGTAGAATTTAATAGGTTAGATTTCAAAAGACTTGGAAACTAACTTCACTTACCCAAGAGAGTGGGGGAGATTTCTGGACTTCTGTTTCATCTCTGGTCCTTGCAACATGTGAAATTGTAGTGAGTTTTAAAAGCGCTTTGCTCTGAGTCCTGGAGGCCTGCTGCTCAGGGGGAAGGAATGGTCAGAAATCCCACAGAATGTGAACATGTTCTCTGCCTTGCTTAAAGTAGCTGGTGATCCCTAGGCCAAAGGAAAAGCTTCATCTGCTTATATTAATATTTGTGGTCAGGCTGCTGTTAAAGGTGCAGGAGTTGAAAAAAGGCTGTACTGGTTTTGAGAATCTGTTTCCCACACTCCTCTTTTCCATGCAAATTGTTTTCTTCTGGAAAATAATAAAATTGATCTTGGGATCCTAGATAATGCTACTTAAATTATAGCCAAGCCTTTTACTTTGATACAGACAAAAATGGTTTCTGAAGAAACACAATCTAAGGCTGGGAAAACCTAGTTCTCTCTTGCACTTCCATTTTACTACTCTGTATAAAAATACCCATTCAGTTATGTAACATGTGAGAGGGGTTTGCGTGTGGTCTAATTGGAGAAGAAAAGTAAACCACATAATTACAAAATGCTGTATAATTTAAGCTGTACAATTCTAGTTGAGAAGGAATTACTCTTCTTCAAGGAATGGGCCTACTTAAAGGTTGATGTTTAGAACACAATTATTCTCTAATAAGTTAACTTCCAGAAATAAATTCTGATGTGTAGCAAAACAAGACTACAGGCATGCCCCGGTGTCCACTGTTTCAATTATCCATGGATGCTGGTATGCTTATTAAAAAGATAGAACATTAAACAAATCTCTCTTTTTTACCTTGTTATAGCAAAACCATTCATGATCCCCTATCTTTAAAAAGGCACTCCCAGTATCCATGGGGGGCCCCTCTGGAAGGAAACCTCAGCTGATAAGGGGGCATGCCTGTACTCATTCTGGAGTTGGCAAATGACTTTAGAAGGGAACTTAATTGAAGTGATTATGGCATTTATTTTCAAGGCTGCACAGAATTGTCACAGAAGTCCCTTTTGAGATGAAGACTGCTGCTTGAGGATAATTGCTGGAGTGGGATCCGAGCTGCTAGCTCTATACTGCTTTTGAACACGTTGGTGAGATCTTCTGTACAGTGTACACATAGGCTTCATGTAGAAAACCCGATCAACATGTGGAAAGGGAAATCATGTAGTGATCCCACTTTCTTTGTGGAAGCAACATGAATCTGGAGATTCCCAAGGCAAAGTTGCCTCAAATCTGACACAGTGTGTTCTAGCACATTCTTTTTTACAAAGCTTTTGGCTGCCTTATTTTGTGGTATGTGGAATCAACAAGGCTTCCTTTCAGTGCTCGTTGCAAAAATTGTTTGCTGATTTCCTCGCGTTGTTCCTCACCTTTACTTACGCTCACTTGACTTCAATCGACCTTGGTGAAGTTGCCATACAATTAAGTCTGGCTGTGTAGCATTGTGATTCTTGATTGACTGAGATAATCATGTGACTAAAAGGCAACAGCTGCCAAGAGAACTAGTGGCATTGAACAAGATTAGGGAAGTGGATATTTAGAATGTGTTGAGGAAATAATTTGAATGGAGTAAAAATATCGTTTTAATCTGTTTGAGAAAAAGGGCTTTTGAAACAAGGGATTTTTTTTAATACCGTTCTCATTGGTGCTTACTTCAAAAGTGAAATTGAGATGTTGCTAACAGTTACTGTTGGTTTAGAAACCATTTTCATGAAATTATTTGAACATGTAGTTTTATACTAGTTATGTTTTGACTTGTATTTGTACAAAGAAATGTTGCTTTCTATTTGTACAAAGAAATGTTGCATTCATGTGGGGGTTGTAAAACCAGGCATGGCCAAAACAAACAAAAACCCAACCCAGAAATAGTCACTTCTGCATCATTTTTCTTTTGAAAGCATGGCTCTAACATTCTGAAAACAAATCAAGTGAAAAGTAGACCTTTGAACTGTTCACTAGCTAAAAAATAGATTAAAATTGATCCTATGTATCTGAAACTGTCAGTGATTCAAATTAATGATGATTATGTACATCCTTGGGGACAAATTGGTATATGTTTTGTGTATTTAATGTATATGTATTTTGATGTGATGTGCCTTGGGTGCTCTTCTGGGATAAAGACGGGATAAAAATAGGATGGATAAAAAGGAAACGCTTCCTGTGCAAAGATAACTGAATTCCAGCCCACCAACTGTTATGAAAGATTTAGCTGATCATTGTGGGACAAACCACACTTTCCTCAAGTAGCTTTGTTTCAGATGTTGCAATGTCGCTGAATTTTTTTGGAAGCGGTAAGTTCCTGTTACAGATGTGAAAACCCTGATATATAACATTTGGGAGGAAATGTGTTTTAAGCCAACTAGCGGCAAACAGCAGCAATTAAAAAAACCCATCAGTCAGAAAAGCATGTTTTATTAATTGTTTTTTAAATAACCTTTTTGTAAGGTTAGGATAAAAATTGTCATGAGCACATAAGCTGCAGAAAACTATCTGAGATTCAGTATTCCTGGGTTGGAAGTCTGAAACAAGACATACAAAATGCATAGAAAACATGGCATGATACCTCTTCAAACTTGCTCATAAATGATATCCTTGTCATAAAAGGCTGCCAGTAGGGTGGGGTTTGGAAAACTTGCATTATGCTGACACCTCTGATATTGCTATGCCCTCCTGGGAAATGTATGAAGAGGTGTTCTCCTGTAGTTCCAGTCAGGGCCAGCGTGGTACATCTGGGAAGCTCCTCCCTCTTGGATAGGCAGGTCAGATTAGTAGAAGACTTGCGCAGAGTGGGAGGGGCTCCTGGATCTACCCAGTCTGGCCTAGCCTTTGGACTAGGTAGGTTGGGATCTCCATCGCTCTCTCAGCGTGTCAATCTATTTTTAGAAAGCAGACGCGACGGAGATAATTGAAGACTTCCCCTGCTAACGGGGCTTCGCTTTAACTAAAACAACAGCCCTTTTCAGGGCTTCTGAGGTGCAAGCAGGCTATCCCTAGCCACAGGCACCCTCAGGCTCTTCGGATCTTCACCCGGAGGCATCAGAAGGCACTGTGATTGTCGCAGACGCCATCTTGGAAGCGAAAAAAGGTGCAAAAAAGCCGTTGCGGACGTTGCTGACCACGCTCGATCAGGGCTGGGGACGGCCAGTATACTGTCGACCTCCCGACCCCCTCACTCTCCGGAGGTGGGGAGAGGGCTTGTTAGGGCAGCGCCAGCCCTATAGCTCCGACCCCCAGCTCTATGGGGCTGGGGACGGCAGCCATCTTGGCCGAGCACCGCACATCTGCCTCAAGACCTTCAACAGCGGTGAGTGTTGCTTCAGACCCTTTCCGGCCATGACTACCCCAAAGGGCGCCCCCAAGCCGACCCAAGCCTCAGAGACCCTCATCTCTCTCCCATTGATGGACATTGAGGCTACACTCCAGCGGATGGTCACGCTGCATTTGACAAGGTGATGTCTGGCCTACAGTTTGCCCCAAGGGACCCTCCTGTTTTGCAAGAACTGACAGGGGAGGGGTCTGGAGGATCGGCACAGTCGGGGGAGGCACAGGGTCAGAGACCCCAAGAGCAGCCAGCTCAGCCCTCAGTGGAGCAGCAGCCATCTTGCTCGCCTGACCTGGTTCAGCCAGCTGCGCTTGCTGCACAAAGAGCCCATAGCATGCCACCACGGCAAAAGAGGGTCAGATCTATCAGTGGGGACGGCATGGATCTCATCTCCCCTGCACAGCGCCCCAGGCTCGGAGATTCAGCTGGTGAAGCTGAGGAAGGGTCCACCGCTTTCCTGGAAGAGGGGAAACTCTCTGAGGAGGAGACCCAGAGTCACAGAGCACCAGGCTGTTTAAAAACGACCTTTTTCCATCTATGGTGCCTATGGTGCTTCACATTCTTAAACTGGCAAAGGAGAAGATCCCACCCCCAGCACCTCAGACAAGGTTTGGGGCACGATCGACGCCTTCCCAGCTCAGCAAGAGAACCACAAGGGGTTTCCTCTCCCTGAGCATTTTTGACAACTCATCGAAAAGGAATGGCAGGCTCCTGCTAAGAACAAGGAAAGCCAAAGGGCATCCACCAAGCTATGTGACCTGGCTCCGGAGGACATGAAATGCTTGAAGTTCCCGGTAGTGGACGCCCCCATCGCTGCCCTGGGTTCAGCCTGCGTCTTACCAACAGACTCGGAGGGCATGCCCAAAGATGCAGTGGACCGCCGCATCGAGACAGCGGCACACAAGACCTTTGATGCTGCAGCGGGCGCTCTGCAGCAGTGGCTTCTTTGTTTGCCAGAGCGACATACCTATGGACTCGGGACCTCATCAAGGGATTTGATATCCCTGAAGAGGCTAGAAAGGAGCTTACCAAAATCTCCACCGCAGCTCCGTCTCTGATGCCACAGCGAACGCAATGCAGCTATCTGCCTGAGCCATTGCAGGAAGTGTCGCCATACGCCGAAACTCTTGGCTTCGCCACTGGGATGTGGACTCCATGTCGCAAGCGAAAGTAGTGGGGATCCCCTTCAAAGGCAGCAAGCTGTTTGGGGAAGACCTGGAACCCATGCTGATGGAGACGAAAGGAAAAAAGAAGGCACTTCCCATGCGGGATAAGACCTTCAAGCCTCACAGCAAACAGGGCCCCCGATTTTTTGGGGGCCATGGAAATTCAGTCTCCAACTCGGGATCCCACTCATCCTCGGCTTCCTCCACATCCTTTCGGGGATCAGGTCGACAGTGGCAGCGTAAGTCATCCTTCAAGCCACATGGGCAGCAGCAGTTCTCCGGCAAGGGGAACAAGTCCCACACCGCCTGACGCCCCAGCAGTCCCACAGATCGGCGGCAGACTCCAGCATTTCGCCGACAGGTGGGACCGAACACTGCGTCCGGGACACTGTGAGGTGGGGGTACACTCTGGAACTACGAGCTCATCCCAGGGACTGGTTTGTTCAAGTGAAGCGACCGGCTTGTCCGGTAAAGCACCAGAAAATGTTGGACGCCATTCACCATCTCCTTCTGATAGGCGCCATCGAACCGGTTCCGGAACAGCAGAGGGGCTCTGGAGTGTACTCGCATTTCTTCACCGTCCCCAAGAAATCGGGCGACATGAGGGCCATCCTAAACCTGCGATGGTTAGCCAGACCCAAACAGCATGACTGGAAACAGCCCACAAAGGGACTGAATGTCTGAAGTTAGCTACAGGGGGAATTCTTATAGCCCAGAAACATCCACAGGTTTTTTCCACTCAGTTTTAATTGCTCTTCTGCTTAGCATCAAGGGAGCGAGAGAGAGAGCGAGCGAGCGCTGGAATATCAAGGGGAAGTCTATTTTTCTTGGACATTCTGTTTTTAATGGGCAGATGACTTTCATGTGAAATATTCAGTCATACCGAACCTACATTTGCAATCTGAAATGCTACAGTGCAGACAGAGTTTACCATCTTGGGAAGAACCAAATCCCAATTTATTATGCTATGACTGACGTGTATACTGCATATGGTGCACACAGAAGCAGTTGCTTGTTAAAGTTCAACTAATTAGTTAATGAATTAGACCTAGTACTCAAAATGTTCCCCATTGGCACCTGTACACTTCATACATGGTTGCCTAAGAGATCTGCAAACATCCACCAACATGTGTGCTTGGATGATTTAGCACATCCCGTCAAGTGTTTGACTAGCAAACATTTTTTATAATGAATTGGAGGTTATTAAAATATGTGTGTGTATTTTGAGATGCCCTGTATATTTAATTTTCTGTAAATATCTTTGTTAGGGGGACTTCTCATTGGGTCTGTACTTTGACATAAATGACAGCCCCCAATTATTTTCTTGGACTTACCTTCCCACTGTCTAACTTGTGTCATCCTGATGTTCACCTTTCAAATCTTGCCAACAATTCAGTAATGGAAAAGGTTGCCTCTTTGGCGCATGTGATTGTTCCATGAATATGCAGGCAGTATTGGCTGTCTGGTGGTGATTTTCACTGTGTAAAACCTTTTAGGAAAGAACAATAGTAGCAATTTTCAGGGTGATGCCAAGAAGTCATTGCAGGACATTCATAAGAGTTTGCAGGTGGATTATCTTCCAGAGGCAGTAACTCTAAGATGAAACTCAACAACATTCCTACAGTATCCATTAACTGAAGTTACATATACCTTTATTTTTATCTTGGCAGAAGCCAAAACAGCCAGTCTTTCAAGGTTACAGATAAAATCACGTTTATTGAAATGTGCTCAGGACACGTTCTTACAGTCTTAAATCTGTGTGCAGCTATGCCTACATTCCGAACCTGGGTTATGTGGAGGGTAAGGTATTGGAAGGACCTCCAGCAAAAATTGTTGAGTAAACAGAAGTGTCTTTCAAAACTCTTCTAGATTAGTATTCAGATTGTTGGGACTAGACTTGAAAATGCTTCCAAAAAGGGACACTATTGTAGTTTTATTGTAGGGTCTGTACTTTGGAGGGTGACGTCTTTCTTAAATACTGATGCACTTATTTACTGAACAAGAGAAGAATCTTCAATTTTGCTGATTTTTTTTTTTACGGCTGTTTAAATGTAGGATCAACCTGCACTCTAGGTCTGCCGAAGCAAACAAAAATGTGGTAGCTAACAAATAGGGAATCTGCAATACTGTTGGCCCTATTTTTGGCCTCTGATTAATTTTTCTGTCTCTGTCCCACTTATGCTTGTAATCAGCGATGGGATCTACAAATGAACAAGGGGAATGCTGGGTGGGACTTACACGGGGCTTCTGCATGATTGGCTGCCCGTCCGTAGCGTTCTGCAGCTGTCCTGGCCTCAGGGGGGCTGCCCCCGGTTAGCGTGCCCCCCCGCTGCTCGCCCAGGCACCTGGCGCGACCCTCACCTGTCCCCCGTGGCGAGCAGGAGCCCCCCCCCCCGAGGCCAGGGCAGCCACGGAACGCTACGGATGGGCTGCCACTCAAGCAGAAGTCCCGCCTACGTCCCGCCCAGCGTTCCCCTTGTTCATTTGTAGATCCCATCGCTGCTTGTAATATAACAGTGGGTTAGTTTTAGACTATCCAACAAACTGTAGTCATGAATATGATCCAAACCCTGTTGAAGCTGCATTTTGCCTGCTGTTAATTTTCCTGCTCCTACATTGAACAGTGGTGTTGCAGTCTTGACTTGTTATGGTTTACCTGAAGTTAGAAGCTATATGGATTACAGGTAGACTTGAGTTTTAATCTCGGAAAATTAGCTGGATCTTTTTGAAGGTCGGTCAGTCATTCGATTCACTTCCTATTTCTGCAGTCCAAAGCATCTTTAAAGGTAAAAGTTTCCCCACGACCAAATGGTCTAGTTGTGACCAACCGTAGGGGGTGGTGCTCATCTAAGTTTCTAAGCTGGCATTTGTCTGAGGACAAGCTTCCGTGGACATGTGGCTGGCATGACTATATGCCAAGGCTCATGGAACACGGTTACCTTCCCACCGAAGTGGTACCTAAGAACATAAGAAGAGCCCCACTGGATCAGGCCAAAGGCCCATCTAGTCCAGCTTCCTGTATCTCACAGTGGCCCACCAGGTGCCTAAGGGAGTTCAGTAGACAACAAGATGCTTGTATCCTGTTGCCACTCCCTTGCACCTGGCATTTTGAAGTAATCTACTATTAATGTAAGGAGGTTGCACCACCCATCATGGCCTATAGCCCACGATGGACTTTTCCTCCAGAAATTTGTCCAATCCCCTCTTAATATAAAGGCATCTAGGCCAGATGCCATCACCACCTCCTGTGGCAAGGAGTTCCATAGCTTAATTACCTGCTGGGTGAAAAAATATTTCCTTTTTTCTGTTTTAACTCTCCCAACACTCAGTTTCAGTGGAAGCCCCCTGGTTCTGGTGTTTTGAGAGAGGGAAAAGAACATCCCTCTATTGACTCTATCCCTCCCGTGCATAATTTTATATGTCCCAATCATGTCCCCCCTCAGGCGCCTTTTTTACAGACTGAAGAGCCCCAAACGCTGCAGTCTTTCTTCATAAGAGAAGTGCCCCAGCCCCGCAATCATTTTTGTTGCTCTCTTCTGCACCTTTTCCACTCCACTATGTCCTTTTCGAGATGTGGTGACCAGAGCTGTACGCAATACTCTAGATGTGGCCTTCCCATTGATTTGTACAATGGTATAATAATTTTGGCTGTTTTATTCTCAACCCCTTTTTTAAATACCTCAAACATGGAATTGGCCTTCTTAATTGCTGCCGCACACTGGGCTGACACCTTCATTGAGTTGTCCACCAGCACCCCAATATCTCTCTCCTGAGCTGGCACAGACAGCTTAGAACCCATTAGCCTATGGGTGAAGTTTTGATTTTTTTGCCCTAATGTGCATCACTTTACACTTGTCTACATTGAAACGCATCTGCAATTTTGCTGACCATTCCCCCAACTTGGAGAGGTCCTTCTGGAGCTCTTCACAACCCCTTCTGGTTTCACCACCCGGAAAAGTTTTGTGTATCCGCAAACTTGGCTTATTTATCTACTTGCATTTTTACATCCTTTCGAACTTCTAGGTTGGCAGGACCTGGGACAAGCAACGGGCGCTCACTATGTTGCATGGTCTTGAACTGTCATCCTTCTGGTCAGCATGTTCAGCAACAGCGGTTTAACCTGCAGCGCCACCACATCATCTTTAGAAATGATCTATTTGCTTGGGTATGCACCTGCATGTTCCTGTTCCCCACCCACCTTGATTGAAGTCATATGAGCCAGCAGCAGCAAACTCCCAAATCCCCCATCTTGGTTTTTTTTTTTGTAGTGCTAACAAGTATGAGTGACCTGAAAATGCAGTTTAAAAGTCCTTTTACAAGTCATGTTGTGAGATTGTGGTTTTAATAGTTCATTGTTTGACTTGCTGATTTCCGTTTCCCTTGAATGATTATCTTGTTTGGCTCAAACCTGGCCTATTGCAGATGCAGAATGGCCAATACAAAAATGGATTCATCTTTTCCTTCTTGTTAGGCCACTGTATCTATCCATGAAAGGTAGAGGTGGGAGTTCAAAGAAAATGTCTTTGCCTAAAGAGCCCAGGTGGGGAGTCTCTCCCATTATTGCTTGACTGTGTTTCTTCATATCTGTAGCATGCATTGTCCTCCTTTTTCGGAAATGAACAAGAAAATGTTCTGGGAGGAGGGGTAAGTAAAATAATTTGGGCTGCTTTGGACAATACCTGCCCACCAAAGCATATAGAGTGAAACTTGAGTGTTCCTTGTCTGTCTAGCAACTTGGCACCCTGTCTTCACCTCTGTGCTGAAAAATGGAGGTAGGCCTGTTAGGCAAAGAGTTTTGGTGAGCTCCAGCTTCCTTCCACGTGATGAACTGGTATTGAGTGGGGGCAGGTAATGCCCAAACAGTGAAGAGCAATGCCCAAATGAGCTTGTACATTTTCAAGGCTTTGGCCCACTTTTTAAAAATGAAATGCCATATAAACCCTCAATATTACTAAATTTCTTCTATTCCTGTAATTACAGCACCTTGACACATTTACCATGCTATGTAGTACAAAGCCTTACTTCTTGGATCATTTTGAAGGTTTTCCAGTATGGATCTCTATAAACTTCCTCAACTATCAGATTCTAACTGAGGTGATGGTAGCTAATCAAGGTCTTCTGTAAGTTTTTTTCGTCCCCTTTGCTTTTCAATTAGTATTTCATGCATGAAGTATGCGTGTAATTGCTGTTTTGTTTCATTGTTTAACCATCATAGGTCTTGTCTTACAAAGTATAATTTTAATGCATTTCCATTAGCCGATGTTCCACATTGAGTGTCGTAACATAACAGCTTTTGACATATCATTATGGAGAAAGAAGTGTGTTGATATTTTAATGGAACATTCAAGTTTGTAAACATGGATGATCAGCATTGTAAGTGGGAAAAAATTGTTCTTTACAGAAGCTGAGGCTTTCTTATTTGGTGTATGTTTTTTTTAACCCACTTTAAAATACAGATTCATAGTCTATGCTCTTAAAATTAAGATTCTAAAGTAATAAACTCTCTTAAGAGTGCAATGCTAACTTGAGTTAGGCTGGCCCAAGTCACTTGTGCTGTCCCAGGAGAATTGCAAACATGCTGTAAAGTGCTTTTGCAACACTCTCTGAGTCAGGGAGGTTGGCACACAGACATGTGCTGGCCTCCCTTACTTCAAGAGTGGTCCAAACGCACTTTATGGCACGTTTGCGACACTCCTGGGCCAGCACAAGTCACTTGTGCTGACCTAACTCCAGGTTAGGATTGTAGCCTTAAATTTTGCAAACACTATTTGGAACTCGATTTTGTACATGTTGGAATGTTAGGAAAGGAATTAAACAAAACAGTGATGTTCCTTTTTGATGTAAGCCTTTGATTTGGCAGCATTTCAAATATTTATATACAGTACTGACAGCCTGTTTTCAAAAAGGAGAGCAGAGAGCTGAAAAGAACAAACAGAATGATTAAGGATTTGGAGGACTGGAATTTGTGATTGCTCAATGATATTTGAAAAGCAATAGATTTTTAGTTTAAAGAAGGATTAAACAGAATTCTTGGAGTTTGAGTCTATCAAAAGTTATTTAATTGGTAGTGATTGCTAAATGGACCCTCCAGGTTCAGAGATAGTTCCCATGGTCCAAATTTCTGGGTTTGCCCAAACAAGATCATATATTTTGATCATATACTCAAGATCATATATTTCTGTTCAAAAGTTTCAAGATCATATATTTCTGTTCAAAAGCCTGTTTATCAATTGTAGAAATTAAAAAATCTCTTAAAGCCTTCCTGGGTACATTTTTGACATCTTGGTAGAGGTGGATACATTTTTTGACATCTTAATACAGGTGGGCCCCTGTATCCACAGATCCTGCATCCATGGTTTCAATTATCAACGAATTGGGGGACCCTCCCTTCCCTTCCTTTATTCTTACTTTGGGTCACTAAAAACTTTAGTATTTTAAAGAAGCTCCGGGCAGGGGCAGGAAAAACCCTATTCTTAAACCTAGGGCTCCCTCTTATCCACGGTTTCAGGTATCCATGGGGAAGCCAGGAACCTATCCCCTGTGGATACCGGATTATGCCTTTGTGTGTCCTTTCTATGGACAATTCAACTGGATGTAAGCTGATGGAGTGTCTTTCTTTTAACTGTTTGGAGATGGTTATGTCCTTGACTCTCCATAAGTTGTAATTAAGTTTTCAGTTCTTTGGAAGCACGTAAAGGAACAGGTGTAATCATTCACTGTTCTTTGGATGCACCCGAATTGGTATACGTTTTCGGTGCCTTTGGTTTTTCCCCCCCTAAAAATGTAAATTCTGTAAGAGGTGTGTGCACAAATGTGCACTCGTAAAAGATGTGCATTTAAATGCCCTTAATATGTTAAACCAGTGGTTCCCAAACTGTGAGTCAGGACCCACCAGTGGATCACGAGCCAATCTCAGGTGGGTTGCAAAGAACCTCAGGCAGCCATATTGAAAATATGAGAAGATGTGATGTTGGAAGAAGGAGGGGTGAGTGGTTGTTCGGCTGGTGTCAAGGTTGTAAATAGGCTTTTTTTCTTTCTGATTCATTGTGCTTATTGGAAAATGGCTGAGAAATAACCCTATTTATTGCTGCATTCTCAGGAAAGCAGCAAGCTCTGGCTTCACAATGGCAGTACTTATGGCCATGACATCACTTCTGGTTGGTCCTGGACAGATTGTCATTCTGAAAAGTGGGTCCTGGTGCTAAAAGGTTTGAGAACCACTGTGTTAAACCATAATCGAGCCAGATTAATCCCCCCCCCCCAAGTTTTAAGTTCAGCTAATTTAGTCTATTATAAAAACTTGAATATGTATTCAACATAGAATTGTACAATAATCATAGAATTATAAAGTTAACTCTGTGTGTGACACACACAAATATATTGTGTCAAACATGGTAAGTTGGATCCCAGTTTATTTGGGGCACTAGAAAAATGTTTGATTCACATTTGTCTCGAACTATCATACCATTCACGGTAATTGAGCTTATATGGTAGGCTGGAAAATAATATTCCTTCAGTTTATATAATATTTATGTATATAGGATGATCAATATGCATTGTCATACTGACATTTCTACATTTTGCTGCTTTTTATTATTCAAATAACAGGTTTATTAGTAAGTGGTCTTAATTGTGCCTGGAATATGTTATAAATCACTTCACAAGTTTTCCTATTATTGCCAAATGTGATCTAATTTATGATGAATAGACAGTATGCCTCGAGTTGGAAGACGCTCAAACTGCTCAACTCTGAGGCATCATAGTGTAGCCCTAATGTTTTTTTTAATTTTACGTATTAAACTTGGGATTTGTTGTTTTTGGAGTGAACATCATCTCTAGGTTAGACCTGCTGTGGGTCTTGGAACTCTGATGGAAGTCCATCGTGGGCTATAGGCAATGATGGATTATGCAACCTCCTTACATTAGTAGTAGGCTACTTCAGGGTACCGGGTGCAAGGGAGTGGCAACAGGATCCAAGCATCTTGTTGTGTCATGCCTCCCTGGGGCACCTGGTGGGCCATTGTGAGATACAGGAAGCTGGACTAGATGGGCCTTCGGCCTGTACTGATCCAGCCGTGCTCTTCGTAGTTCTTATGATTTGTCCTTTATGATACTTTGCCAGCTCTTGCAAAAAGGAGGAAGTACAATACAGGGAGACCAGCTAGGCCTTTACTCTTATAAAATGGAGTAAGTTGCACTGAACTCAGTGGCACTTGCATCTGAGTGAACATGCATGGATGTGTGCTGTACGTCTCCTTGTACCAATAGGTTGCATGCTGCCTGACTTCTTTGAAAATTTTTGGCTCAAATCTTGAGAGTTGTGAATCTGACCTGTGAGCAGGACTGGAGTTGTGTAACTTGGTCTTGAGCATGGTTATGTGGATGTAAAGGTAGATTAAGGTAGATTACCCCTTATCTGGACCACAAGTTGAGCCTTGTTTGGATGTTGTATCAGTGAATGGGAGTCTACCAACACAGTTTCCTCATGTATAGTCTAAGGAAGGCAGGAAATAGGGCTTTCTGGCACTCTACCATTTAGGCTGTAAAGGGGTACAGCCAGTGGTGTTATTCAGGGGGTTCTCCCAGGTTCTATAGAACCGGTTGTTAAACGGCCGGGCCCTGCCCACTTGCTTACCTCAGCTGGTTTTGGGGGGTTTTTTGCTCCGGCTATGATGTCATAGAACCGGTTGTTAATTTATTTGAATACCACCACTGGGTACAGCCTATGCATTTTGTATCTTATGAACAAGGTTTATGGGTAGAGAGAGTTTCTGTATTCTGTCTAGCCTAGGCTGCTCTACTAAACTTATTACTGTTTTAAGTAGCAATTCCTGCTTTCCATTACCAAACCTCAGACGGTTTAAAAGTTAATAATTTATTAAAGATCAGTTTCTAAAGATTTCCATTCTGGCCTCTAGCTTTGTAATTACTGACAAAATGGAAAAGGTGTGGCCTAAACTAATCTCCAGGGAATCTGGCATAAACTAGCTCCACCTGTTGACTATTTTCATACTGCTACAATTACTGTTCAAATGGCTCATCTGCCTCTTATAACAGTGCTTATTTTAGCAGTGATTCAATTAGTGCTTTAAAAGAAAATCCCACATTTACTTAATAGTGACAAGAAGGGCAATTATGTGTTTGTATTGTGTTTTATAATGTTTGTTCAGGAGAATAATCCAGTATTTTTAACTCTACGGTGTGTTATGTCTAATGCTAGAATCGCAGAAGCTCTGAGGACTTACAGTATTGGCAAGAAAAACTGAGAGTCTTTATGATATGTTTGACTGGCCTTGGAGTCTTGGGTTCATGTCCCTTAGCTCTGAAGCTTACAGAATGGCTTCCACCATTTGCTTTCCCTCAGCCTAATCTATTCTTACAGCATAGTTGTGAATAGGATAGCTCTCCATACGCTACTTCTTGGAGGAAGTCTTGAGTGCAATTGTGATACATGGATGACCATTCAGTGAATACTCATTGGATATGGGGCCGATAGCTGTTAATTCACATTTTATTCTGAAATAGCAGGGTTCCCGTTCAGTTGCCCATTTTTAACAACTGAGATTCAGCCAATAAGGCTTTGACTATGCACATTCAAAAACTCTGGTCCAGTATCTGACTAATTGGCAACTCGCTATATAAATTTGGAGGGTGTTTTTTTTGAAATAGACGGATAATAAGGAAAAGGTGCAACCCTTACAACTAGGTCTTATCTGTTGACCAGGCATCCCTAAAAGGAAGGGAACCAAGATGGCAGCAGCCACTTTTGCTGTTATGGGTTCGCATAGCAACCATCGTTAGCATGGCACTGTGATGTGTGCACAAAGAACTGCATTGTAGATGCTTGCATGTGGGGCTGCCTTTCGTTCCCATCTGGCTTCTAAAGAGTCAGTAACATTTCAATACTAGATAGAGAACAGGAGTTTGCTGCGGATGGGCAGCTCTTGCTTGCCACAGACAAATGATTGATTGCAGGCCTCCTGTAATGTAGTTAACGCAATGCTGCATTCTAATATCTGGTGTTCAGTTGTTGCTGAATTTGGCAACTTGCCACCTGACAGCATGGTATGTCTGTATACATGTTTGACAACTGTTCCAAGGTCCTTTTGTGTTACTAACAAAGGCTAAAGGGAATCTGGCTTTACATAGCCATTTTAATTTATTTCACGTAGAGATGCTATTCTGTCTTTGTAATCCTTTCCTCAGTGTTCTGCTTTGTTCATAAGACTGCCTGTTGTTTACTTTCCCAAACTGTAGATAAAGATTGTCCAACGAAGAGCCACAGAAGGAGGTTCAGCATGATTTTAGTGCAGTTATGGAATGTCTGCTTTCTTTTCCCCAGCTGCAGTCGGGTATAGGTCTGAACTTGTAATAGCAGAAATGTGTTTCACTGAGGAAAGATAAGCTGATTCCATGAATGGGGGTCAGGAGTACCATGTAGGCTTGATCTCTTTGGTGAAGTGCTAGTCTTGAAACTTGCATCTATAATCAAGTGAAGTTTTGAACTGATAGGAGGCAGTGTTGATTTGATGAGGCTACACCATGCTTATTGGCTTTTTGAGACTATTTTATTCTGATATTTCTGCAATATGGAATGAAGACAGAAATATTAAAATGACTTTCTTCCAACTGTGAATGGAATCTATTTAATCTTGTTACTCTTCAGGAGTTTAAAAATGAATTTGGTTGAGTTTGTACAATATGTGAATGTATTTAATTGAAGTTAAATGTAGGTCTTTTGTATGATCAAATATTGGATTGATTCAATGAGTTTTTAATGGATTAATCCGCATAAATTTACTTGAATTGCAATTGTTCAGAGTAGCTTTTTTCCTTTTATGTTTAGACAACCAGTCATGGCAGGCACCGTTTTAGAAGAAGAGTATAGGAAGCTGCCTTATGCCAAGTCAGACAATTTATCCATCGTATTCAGAGTTGATTGGGGGGCTGGGTGGGATTCTTTTCCGGCGCTGTCTGGAAATACTAATGTAATGACGGAACATGGCACTTACTGAATGTAAAGCATTGGTTATTCCACTGCTCTCCTCGTACTCTTTCTATGTGAAAGAGAACAGGGGAGTGGTTCTTCTAAATCAGGGCGCCTCTAAACTTCAGCCCACAGGCCAGATCTGACACACTAAGAAAAGTCTCTTGGGCATGGCAGTGGCGAAGTCTTAACGTTCCACCCTACAGTCTTCTGTTACCATGCCCAATCTTTGTAGAAACTTAGCCGAGCAGCTTGCTTCCCCTGGGAAATCAGTGCCTTGTGGGGCAATTGGCAGCAGAGGTTGCTGCATGGCATGAGTTTTCAGACACAACAACAGGGCACAGTGAGATACAGGAAGCTTAGCTGGGCTAGATGGACTTTGGCCTGATCCAGTGGGGCTGTTCCTATGTTCCCAGGCAGTGAGGCAGAAGAGTAAGGCTTCTCCACTGCCACACTGTGCCTGAGAGTCTTTTCGTGGTGCACTGTGGGCCATACTTTAAAATCCCCTGTTCTAAATTAATGGAGCAGCCACTTTTAATTACTTGTATTAAATAGAATTTAAATATAAAACTTGCTCCTTAAATAAATGGAGGCATCTAGTTGATCAATTTAATCCCTTTTGATTGTTTTTTTCCTGCCACAGGTTAGTTTCTTTATCATTTAAATAAAAATATGACTTCTTGTATGACAAGAAACTAAAATCATCTTCCATATTACGGCTTGTACATTTTCCCTTGTTAAAGGTAAATAACAATCTGTCTGTTTTATTACATCTTATTAAATGTTTTTAGTTACAGTTTTTTTTAAAAATCTCAGCTATTTGCAAGCTTTAATTGTCATGCATAAGAGTCACTAACTACAGACCAACTGTCTCTTCATTGAGAGACTTCTATATCTTTCAGTATGTGTTGTACTTAAGAACATAAGAATAGCCCTGCTGGATCAGGCCAAAGGCCCATCTAGTCCTGCTTCCTGTATCTCACAGTGGCCCACCAGGTGCCTAAGGGAGCTCAGTAGAACACAAGATGCTTGTATCCTGTTGCCACTCCCTTGCACCTGGCATTTTGAAGTAGTCTACTATTAATGTAAGGAGGTTGCACTACCCATCATGGCCTATAGACCACGATGGACTTTTCCTCCAGAAATTTGTCCAATCCCCGTGTAAAGGCATCGAGACCAGATGCCATCACCACCTCCTGTGGCAAGGAGTTCCATAACTTAATTACCTGCTGGGTAAAAAAGTATTTCCTTTTATCTGTTTTAACTCTCCCCAACACTCAATTTCAGTGGATATCCCCTGGTTCTCATGTTGTGAGAGGGGGAAAAGAACATCCCTCTATTGACACTATCCTTCCTGTGCCTAATTTTGTGTGTCTCAATCATATCCTCCTCATGGGAGGCCTTTTTTCTAATCATGGCCTTTTTTCCAGACTAAAGAGCCCCAAAAGCTGCAGTCTTTCTTCATAAGAGAGGTGCCCCAGCCCCATAATCATTTTTGTCTCTCTCTTCTACACATTTTCCAGCTCCACTAAGTCCTTTTTGAGATGTGGTGACCATCTCAAATATTCGCAATATTCTAGATGTGGTCTTACCATTGATTTGTACAGTGGCATGATAATATTGGCTGTTTTATTCTCAATCCCTTTTTTAATTAACCCAAGCATGGAATTGGCCTTCTTAATTGCTGCCGCACACTGGGTTGACACCTTCATCGAGTTGTCCACTGGCATCCCAAGGTCTCTCTCCTGAGCTGTCACAGACAACTCAGAACCCATTAGCCTATATGTGAAGTTTTGATTTTTTTGCCCCAGTGTGCATCACTTTACACTTGTCTACATTGAAATGCATCTGCCATTTTGCTGCCCATTCCCCCAACTTGGAGCGGTCCTTCTGGAGCTCTTCACAACCCCTTCTGGTTTTCACCACCCGGAAAAGTTTTGTGCCATCTGCAAACTTGGCCACCTCGCTGCTTATATCTGTCTCCAGGTCATTTATGAACAAGTTGAAAAGCACAGGTCCCAAGACAGATCCTTGGGGCACTCCGCTTTTCACCTCTCTCCATTGTGGAAATTGCCCATTGACCCCCACTCTCTGTTTCCTGGCCCTCAACCAATTCTGGATCCATAAGAGGACCTGCCCTCTTATTCCCTGACTGAAGTTTCCTCAGCAGCCTTTGGTGGGGGACTGTGTCAAACGGTTTCTGAAAATCCAGATATATGATAGCCACATGTTCTCCCACATCCACATGCCTGTTGACCTTTTCAAAAAATTCTAAAAGGTTCATGAGGCAAGACTTACCCTTACAGAAGCCATGCTGACTTTCTTCAGCAACACTTGTTCCTCTACACGTTTTAGGATTTTATCTTTGATGAGGCTTTCTACCATCTTACCCGGAACAGACATTAGGCTGACTGGTCTGTAGTTTCCAGGGTCTCCCCTCCTTTTTTAAAGATTGGTGTGACATTGACTATCCTCCAATCCTCTGGCACCACGGCTGTTTTAAGGGTCAAGTTGCATACTCTAGTTAAGAGGTCGGCAACTTCATTCTTTAGTTCCTTGATAACTCTTGGGTGGATGCTATCTGGGCCTGCTGACTTATTTATATTTAATTTATCAATTTGATCTAAAACATCTTCTTTAGTAACCATAATCTGACTTAATTCCTTAGTTAGGAGAGGCCGTTCAGGCAGCAGTATCTGCCCAAGGTATTCTGCTGTGAAAACAGATACAAAGAATTCATTGAATTTATCTGCAATCTCCAAGTCCTCTTTTATCTCCTCCCTCCCTCCCTCACCGTCCAGCGGGCTGAGCGTCTCTCTGGCAGGTTTCATGCTTCTAACGTATTTGTTGTTCAGTATGGAAGAAAAGCAGAGTGTAAATTGCCATCACAAATTTGATGGTGTTTTTCTCTAGACCAGGAGTTTTCAAACAGGGGTGTTGTGACAGCCCAGCCTGCATCTTTTCCCTTAAGGGGCAGGGATTGGCAGTGATGTGATCGCCAGGATCGTGACACTGCTGGCAACATAATGAGGCTGCGGGGGACTTACTGCTGCCCGCCACAGTGTCCGTAGGGGTCGGGGACTCCTGCAGACCCCCCTGCAGGGCTTCTTTTGTGTCCAAAAATATATAAAGAAATATTGTAGCCCACTTCTGGGTTGTAATCATGAAATGGGAAGTGGGTCACAATTTTTCTTTTTTGGACACATGGGGAACCCTGCAGAGGAATCCATGGGGCTCCCCCATGGACGCTGGAGCAGGCAGCAGTAAGTCTCCCCCAGCCCCATTATGTTGCCAGCAGTGAAGTGATCCTAGTGTTCTCGTTGCTGCCATTCCCTACCCTACAAACAGAGTGTTTCTCAAGCTCCCGGAGAGTTTGGGAACCGCTGCTATAGACAGTAAAGTATGAATTATGAAGACACATCCTTGGCAAAAGTTTTGTATTGGAAAAACACCTGCCCTACTCAAGTATTATATTCATGTTTGAATATTATTATATTCGTGTTTGAACAATTCAGGGTTGTTTTGCAAGAACCCAAGATCTGCTTTTATGATTTGCATGTGTTTTGAGAAACCCTTTTGATATGAAGCCTTTCTTCAAATGTGCGTCTGGTGACTCCTGACTCTGATCTATAATCGTAAAGAGCTATTTCATTACCCTAACATTTCACTCTTTAATGTTTAAAATTGTTCGGCAAAGGCTTCAGTCCTATGCTCTTACCTTGGAGTAAGCCCCACTTGGTACAGTGGAACTTAATTCTGAGTAAACATGCAAATTTAAGATTATTCTGCAAGTTGGTAAACCTGTGTCTGGGCTATACCACTTCCAATTGCATATAGGAGCTTAAAGTGTTTTGAGTGTTCCTTCATACATCTGTCCCTCTCTCTCAAATTCCTCCACATACTCGTTTCCCTGGTATGCTGACTTTTTAAAGACATTTTCCTTGACTTCTATTCAATCACTTTTGCATTCCAGTTTTCAGCAAGTGTGGACGAGTAGAGGGGGTCACTGTCCAAACAACTTGTCTGCATAAAAAGTGGACGCAGGCCAAAACCAAACCATGCAAAAGTTTGCTAATGAGTCCTTAGGCACTCTTTGGTCCTAATTATTGTATTCATGGTCATACAGATCAGAGCAATTTATTTGCGAAGTATCTTTCAGACTTACTGTAGGCTTGAAACCCTTAAACTTCAGAATGTGGATCAACCTCCATTAATCAACCCCCTTGTGAAATTTCTTTCACATGAACCATTGCCAGATAGACTGCCACTGACTGTCCCTTAAATGTCACCTGGATACATCCTACCATCAAGTCTTTATCCTACTAGATGTGTTGGCAGTGGTAGTCCTGCCATTGTCTGAAGGGGGCAAATGCCTAGGGCGCTGCCGCCACTGCCGGGCCTTTAAGGGCAACTGCACCGCCTCTGCCCCCATTGCTCCTCCCTTTGGGTAATTAGAACAAGACAGTATTTGCTGTCTGAAGACGTCACAATGTGTCACATGAGGCTCCATTATGCTCAAGTAGGTTGGGGGGCAGTCGGGGGGGGGGGCTGTCCGCAGACCTGACCTCAGGGTGGCTACTTGGCCAGGAACATGACTGGTGAACTCTCAGAAGGTAGAGGTCACCTGATGTTATTGTACATATTACAATGAATGTAATGAATGGCCTGTAATGAATGGTCTTCAAAATAACATGATTGTCATGGTGATCGGCCCCTATCTTCACTAGATTGGTGACTACTGAAATCCCCCTCAGCAAAACATTTAAAGAACTCCAATATAAGACAGATGTCACCTCTGAAACACACAAAGGAGCATTATTATAGGTAGATTACTCCTTACCTGGACATCCAAAATCCAGACATTTTTGTCCAAGACTTTTTAAAAAAACCTTTCTGTAGTGTGAACAGCAGGTGGTCTTGGGCCTATTAGCATGCACAGACTGTAAGTTCTGTTTTCTGCTCTCTGGTCTCTACCTGTATAGACATTGTTGAAAAGGGTCAAAAAAAGCCAGCAGATACAGTGAAAAGAGCCATAATTTCTCATTATGGAATTATTCAGAAATCAAGACACCTTCTTATCCCAAGCAGACTGGATAAGGGATATTCAACCTATATTCCTAAAAAAAAAATTGCAAAAGGAGGAGGTGGAATAATAACCAAAATGCATAAAATATACTGATATACTTGCCATATTTGTACTGTATTGGTATTACATGCTGATCAATATTACGCAAATAAGACAGTTACATTCAGAGAGGGTTCTGGGAATGTGTTTTCAGGGAGGTGGATAGAAGTTTAAACCCCTTCTGCAGTGCTTTATTCTGCAGTTATTATATCTGGCTTTGCTTCTGTTTAAAGATCAGTTGCATCTGTTTGCACAGTATTTATTTGGATGTCAAACTGACTGAATGTGTTCAGTGTACTTTGTTGCATGTTTTTTGTTTATCACTGCTTTCCTTCTCCCTCCCACTATCCTTTCTGAGTTCATGCTGTCCTCGGCCAGGGAGATTTCTACCCAGGAAGACGGCAAGGAATTAATAGTGTCCCTGAAAATTCCTGGTTTCTAATACTATGTGCCCACAGTCAATGCTGTTAATGAATATAGTATTGTCTTTCATCAGACATAATTTTTCTAATCAGCTAAGTAAGCCTTGCGCCCAAATAGCTTTGAATTGGGAACTTATAAATTGCACTTATCTCCAAAGAACAAGTAGTAAATCCTTGGTAACGCCAGATGTGACCAGTCAGCAAATCCCCTTTAAATATAAAGCTTGTATGTACATGTTAATGGAAACTTACTTCATACACATTTTCTTTTTATCAGTATACTAGCTGGTTGCCCGCGGCTTCGCCCACGTGGGAATCATAACGCAATAAGGCTAAATCTTAACGGAATAAGATTTCATAAACTGTCGCATTCACTGAACAATGATAAACTGGGAGACTTGCTGAGAGCTTCCCGTAAATACGACCCTTTAAGATTCGAGTGGGTGCTGGAATTTTCTAAAACATCATGAGTCCAAGACCAGGGCATAATGATTCCTAAAAATTTCCAGAAGGTTCTACAGAGTTCCATTCGTTCGATGCAACTAAACTTGGGCTTAAATGTCATCAGGACTGTCACCAATCAGCTTAGCGACCCGAAAATTATGGATTTGACAGTAATGTCGATCATTTTGGACATTTTATTTTTCACCCCTTCTCACCCCCCATGCTGATGGGGGCTGAACTTGGACTGAAACGGCATCGGGAGTGTCATTATTCATCTCAGCAACGCAAATCTCATTTTTATCTTCAACTTAAGAATTGGCTCTAATTTTGTCTTCCTGTAGTTATGTAATCTAATGTGTTTTTGCATCACTTACATGCATTTCCCAGGATTAGCACAAATGTGTCTTTTTAAAAAAGTAATAGCGTCTAGTTTGATGTAGAGATATTCCTCTGTGAACAGTTTGTGAAGAGAACTGAAACTGCCTAATCATTGATTGCCTATAGTTTACAGTGCAGCTGTGTTTTTCCTTGCAAAGAATTTTAGCAACCACTATGTGAATTGGACTCCTTTGGTTTAAAAAATGCATCTAAAAGGGTCTGTAGTTACTGAAATGCTTGAGAACATTTTTGCTTTTTGAATCCATAACTGCTATTAAAGAAGCTTTGCAACTGTTTGAATTGAGTGAATTGTGAAAATAGCTTGAGGGAAATGCAGGGAAGTCTCTGCCTGTTCTGTAGCAAGAGAAAGTTTCCCTACTTAAAGAGAAAGAAAGAAGTCTGTTTCTAAATGTGCACAATCATCTTTCTGTCTCTGGAGTTCTGGAGAATGTCTCCACTGTTCTACTGGAATTCCAATAAAAAGGTATCGTCTTAATAACCCTTTGAAAGGGAAAAGCTACTTTGCAACATCTTAAACTCTTATCTGATAAATCTATAAAACATTTTTGTGCATCTAGGTTATAGTAATATAGATATTAAAATTGTAGCTTTTTCATCTCTGCACAAATCCAGCTAAAGACTTAATCTTTGCATGTAAAACTTGAGATATATTTTTTTAAAATGAAAAAAGTTACACCAGTATTTTCTTCAGATATTTGTATTGCTAGTTACACTGTATTGCTAGAATGCTAGTTACACTTCAGATATTTGTATTACAGAGAACTTTGTGCACACACTCTAGTGCATTTTGTGGAGACAATTGTCTTAAAATGGAGAGCTTTATGTCAATGTGCAGTACATACTGTATTTCATTTTGATTTGTTGGTGTTCAGTAATGCTGCAGCTTTTGTTGCATCTGTCTTGTGCATCTTACACAGAGATGTAGGAGTCAAGCTGGTGGTTAAAATTCAATGGAGAATCTGTTTTCATAACCCAATTCCACTATGGGATCATTGTACTTAAATCCTTACTATTCAAAATGTGGACAGAGGTCTGTAAGTTTAAGCCACTCTTGGATACACTAAAGTCATGATGGAGAGCATGGTTTCTGAGGCTTGTAGGACTTAATCCATTAAGGGTTAAACATGAAGATGATTAGAAATAACAATGTAATTTTGTGTGATCTGCATACTCTGGCCTCAGTAGCTTAACTCCTAAAGCAGATATTGGGACATAGACTGTGCAGTTCACCATATGAATGCCTTCGTTATATTTTTCCCATTGTGCTCCATGGGGCTAACTCCTAGGAGAGCATGAATAGGATTGCAGCTCTTGGCCACTTAGTGAGAGGTCATGGCAGAGATGAGATTTGAAAATTCTGAGTTGCAGGTCATTAGCCACTGTGCTGCTGCTGCTGTTGTTGTATGTGTCGTGATTGGAAAAACAAAGATGAGTGCAAACAAGGGGTGCTGAACTCTGCTCATAACTCTTTTCACTGTCCAGATTACTTGCTTTGTCATGCCTCATTATCCACTGACTTGACACACCAGTGATACTGGGGTTCACCTTTAAATGCCTTGTAACAAGGAAAAAAGGGTCAAAATCTCATTTCCTTCCTTCCTACATTCCATTAGATTCCTTTAGTCACCCCATCTGGTGTCTGAATGCAGTATAGTGTCTGTAGCAATACATTCTAGGGTGACAATGGAGGAGCAAGAAACCTGGAAGTGAATCTTTAAAGCTATTTTCCCATTGGTAATATCTACGAAACTTTGATTTTGGAATCCACGGATGCTGTTATCCACTGGGGCTTCCGGAACCCAGTAGATAACAAGGCATGACTTGTATAGTTAAGTGACTGGTAGTGGCTACTTCCAGGTCTTATTTAGCCTCCTTCAGGTCACCCCTAAGCCATTTGTGGGGCCATATTTCCAAGTTTTCACTCTGGTCTTATACAAAGCATCAGCATCACCTTAGGTAAAAGCAAGCAAAACCAGTGGTTACATCTTACAGGCACTATTTGGAGCGTTTTTTTTTCCTTAAGAAGACATAATTAAATGATTAGGTATTGAAGCCTAGAAAAACATTGGGTCTTTGAGACTTTGATTGGTTCTCATAGAATGGGGTGATTTATACTATGGGGGTGTGGTTGTAGCCCCCAAGTGTTGTGTTAGAGCAAGTCAGTCCAGATGCAGTCATGTGTGTATTTAGGGTTTCACAGATGATAACCTTGATATTTTTCTGTGAAAATGGCTTAAAAGGAATTAATTGAATGTCTCTATCACCTGAGAAAGGGCAAAACCTCCAGATGCAGAATCTGAGGTTGCATCACTTTTCTTATGCCCACTGTTTCCTGTGGGATGTGCCTTGCTTTTTTTTTTTCCATGGGGGGGGGGAACGTGAAATAAATTTCTACCTGTGTTGCAGTTGCATTTAGTTCTATTTATGGTCTGATTAATCTTCTCTTCTGTCTCTTAAAGGTTCCAGATGTTATCAGCAGCATAAGGCAGGCTTCTAAAGCAGCCCTAAAAGGGGATGTCAAGCCCAGTAAAGATGGTGAAGATGCCTTCTACAACTCACAAAAGTTTGAAGTTTTGTACTGTGGAAAAGTGACAGTGGCTCACAAGAAGGCTCCCTCCAGCTTGATTGATGACTGCATTGAGAAGTTCAACTTGCATGAGCGACAGCGCCTGAAACTGCTGAGCGAACAACGGAATGCAGAATCTAGCACAGACCTTGCTGAGTGTGAAGGGGATGTGCTGTCTTCTCCTTTAGACAGCCCTTTTGAGGAGTTGGATGACACAAATGGGAATAACAATGTTGGGATGTTTACAGTTGGAAGCCAGACCAACCTGGCCAGCCTAGCTAGCTGTCGTGTCTCTTTCCCTGAACGGATTTTGGAGGATTCTGGTTTTGATGACCCGCAGGAGTTCCGTTCACGGTGCAGCAGTGTCACAGGTGTTATGCAAAGGAAAGTTCAGGATAGTAGTTTTAAAACACAGTCACGAAGACGACATGCAAGCGCCCCTAGCCATGTTCAGCCGTCTGACTCAGAGAAAAACAGGACAATGTTGTTTCAGGTATGATCTGTATGCAGTTAAGACTGTTAATGTTGGTGCAACCATTTTGACATCCATATCAATCAATCAATCAATCAATCAATCAATCAATCAATCCATCACTAGTATTTATATACCGCTTTTCAACATAAAGTTCACAAAGCGGTTTACAGGCAAATAATAACATTAAAGTTAAATGGCTCCCTGTCCCTAAAGGGCTCACAATCTAAAAGAATGGAGAACACCACCAGCAACAGCCACGAGAAAGACACTGTGCTGGGGTGAAGAGGGACAATTGCTCTCCCCCTGCTAAATATTAGAGAACACCACTTGAAAAAGTGCCTCTTGCCCAGTTAGCAGGGGTTTCATATCTACTACACAAATCAAATAATGGATTCTTAACAATTTCTTTCAGATTTTTATAGAGCCTAAATTGCACTTGGAGCCTTGAAATGTACAAGCGGCTAATCCTGGTTAAGAACAGCTTGTCTGAATTAGTTTCTGTCCACCTCCTTAATAAGCTGACTCTTCATACTGCAGGAAGGTGCCGGTTGTAACTACAACTTGTTGCTGAACTTGCTGACTGGAAAGTTGGCAATTCAAAACTACGTGACGGAGTGAGCTCCTGTCGTTTGTCACAGCTCCTGCCAACCTAGCAGTTCGAAAGCACCTAAAAATGCCAGTAGATAAATAGGTACCACTTTGGTGGGAAGGTAATGGTGTTCCGTGCGCCTTGGCGTATAGTCATGTTGGCCACATGACCTCGGAAGCTTGTCCGCAGGACAAATGCCGGTTCTTCGGCTTAGAAACAGAGATGAGCACTGCCCCCTACAGTCGGTCATGACTAGACCATTCTGTTGTGGGGAAACATTTACCTTTTGTTATAGTTAGTGCCAACATTGGTCCGCAAATTTGCTTCAAATGCTTTTGGATTGTTGTATTGGTCAATTGCATACCACGGTTTCTCAGTTTAGACATTTCTCTAAACCCTTCTTCTAAACTCCCTAAGCTGCTGTAACCATGTTTTGACAGGATATATATGTAATCAGTTTCTTTTTAAATGTAAAGCAAACACTGCTATTTATTACAATCTCATGGGCAGCCCAGTTCTAATCTGCGCCGGCACAGCCAGGTTGCATGGCCTGAGTTATATCCAGTGCAGGTTAAGAGGTGGCTGGAAGTCTTCTTGGGGTAAGAGGATATATTTCCACGTACCCCAAGTAACACACCAGTCTGCCCTATGCGGCTTCTCCAGTCTGCACTAACTATTTGGCTGGTACAAATCCAGGAAGCATGATGTAAGGCCAGAAGGCCCAGGAAGGGATTTAGGATACAGCAGAGGAGGCCTCTACTGCTCCTGCCCCCTTTCCTGGGATCAATTCGCCCCTTGTTCCACTCTGCCCAGAAATGTCCCCTGCCCCTAAGCCATCTGGCGCCTTATCTCCTTGTGCCCGTGGTTGCAGGTCCAAATGCAACATTGGTCAGGTGGTGCAGGCCGCTCTGATCGTGCTGCTTATTCCCGAGGTGTCTTGAATTGCACTCTGGATTGTACTCTGAGTTTCACTGAATAGACTGTTGAAAGCTGGGGCTTTATATGTGAAATTCCAATCGTATTTCTGGCCAAGAGAATGGGTGGTATGTGGAACAGAAGAAAAATTCTATTTGATTTCATTTTCCCTGCATGTACGGAAAACTTTCCTATTCCTTTTAGGGTCAAGGATTTCCTTTTTAAATTCCTACCCAGGCTTCTGTTTCACGTCCTGTTGATTTTTACTGGATCTGGAACCTTCAGCTCAGTGTGGTGGTTTTCTGTAGCTTTTGCAAAATGGAAAGCCATAGCATTGGCTGGAGATCTTCTCTTGGACCATACTCATATAAAAGAGTGCAAGAAATTCTAATAGAAAAAATATTTAGTACTCCTTTATTTTGGAAAGGAGGCAAAAGTTGTGCTCATAAATATATTTTGGCATGTAAGTGGTTGGTTTCTAACTTCTGGATGTGCTAGTTTTTCTGAGTGTTGGGCTGTACTTAGAGAACTGCATGTCTAATATTTTCTCTCTGTCAACAGTTGCTTTTGAATTGGTGAGTAGGATTGGCACCCTTTCCTAACCATTAGTGTTAGCTGAACATCACCTTTTGTGATATTTTCTTTATATAAATGTTGATAAGCCTTGTAAATAAACATTTAAGTTTTCAGCCTAGCTGTTGCTCCCAAGATGTTCTTACTTGTGTCTCAGTCTTGACATGTTCTTTTCAAGGTTGGTCGTTTTGAAATTAACCTCATCAGTCCAGATACTAAATCTGTTGTGTTTGAGAAGAACTTTAAAGATATTTCCTCATGTTCTCAGGTAGGTTTAATAACTCTATACAAGACAGGTTTAAGAAAGAGATTAGACATTTGCAAAACAAAAATAAATTTGAGAAATTGAGTGAAAGCAGAGTGGCAGGAAATAACTTTTGTTAATAATTGCTGAGTGCTTGCTTCCTGTTTTAAATGCTTATGATGACAGAAAGGGCTGTGAATCCTAGAGAAGTGGTTCTCAAATTTTTTGCACCAGGCCCCACTTTTTAGAATGGCATTTGAATCAGGTCCCACCGGAAGTGATGTCATGGCCAGAGGTGACAAGTGCTGTAATTGTGACATAATCAAATTACACTCATGGGAATACAAACTGCTATTCTTGGACTGTAGCAATTGGGCAACCATGAAACATCCCTGACAGAAAGTAAGATTAAGTCAAAATATAATGTAAAAGCACTAAACTAAAAACATTTTAAAAAACTCACTTGAAAATTCAAACTGTTAACACTCACAAAAGGAATATAGCAAAAGTAAGGTCTGCAGCTTCCAAGATGCTGTTCTCAGCTTTCTGTGACCCACCTGACATCAGGCTGCAACCCACCAAGTGGGCCTCAATCCACAGTTTGAGAAACACTGTTGTAGACACTGCTGTAGATTTTTGCAGAAGAGGGATTGCGCCCTCAGTGTTGAATTACCTTTTGTGTTTCATTCTAATTCTCTGGATTAAAATATCAACATCATTTCAAACAGTATTTTTTTTAATACTGAAACATTCTGCTATGGTCTGGTTTATACACACAGTTCATGTGAGGAATTTGTACAACTACATAATAAATGTAAGCATTATATCAATATAATCTATACCAGTAAGCAGCTGTGTGAGTTTCTTTATACTTTGAAGAACTGTAAACAAGGGTAGCATGTTTTTGGACTAATGAATGAGCACTGCTGGGGAGAATCGTAGTGAAAGATCAGAGAACCGGGTGGGCAAGTTGGGCCTGTATTTCTCATGCATCATGTCCCTAAATGTACAATAATATGCTGTTGTTTGGTTTGCTCTCTTAGAGTGCAGTTCTAACCTGCGCTGGAACAAGCAGGCCAACTAACCTGTGTTGTGTCCAGTGCAGATTAGAAGCAGGTTGGGGTGCAACTTAGAATATGGGAATTTTATCCCCCTTATCCCCTTTTGTGTGCCAGTCAGCCCAATGGGGCTACTTGGATCTGTGCCTACAATTTTGTGGGTGCAGGTTTGAGTGGTCTATGTAACACTGGTTGGGCTGGGGGTTAGGATTTGTCCTAAATTGCCCAGGCCATCCCCCCTCCTGGGCCTAATCTCTCCCCCCCCCGCAACCTCCCCCCCACGTCTGTTCCACCCTCCTGACATTCTCTCCCACCCCCTGCAGTTCGTGCCCAGGCCAGCACAAACGTTTCCTGTTCCATTGCTGGTCTGGCACTGCTGGGCATTACGGGACATGCGGAACTCGGGAGCTGGCACAAAGGATTTGTGCTAGCTTGAGGGAGGTGTTAGGATTGTGCTATAAGGGCAAAGTCCAGTTGTGACTGGTGGTGGTGCAAATTGTGGGCAACTTCTTCTAGTAGACTTGGGACCTACTCCATGTGCTTCTTTATGAAGTTGTTGCACTTTTAGTTTGTAAATGGAGAGGATGTCTTTTCAGGGTGTGTGTGCATGCAGGTGTGAGTGCACCAGTTTGAAGCATTCTTCACTTTCCTTTCAAGTTCCCCATTTACTGAAAATGCCACTTCAAATGAGTTATAACAGTGCACATACATAATTACAGTGGAATCAAATAAGAATGGCAGGCAGTGGTGTGTCTGCTTATAAATCAGTGTTGAGAAGGGGCCTACTTTGAGTATACCACCATCCTCCATTTTTTATGGTGTGGGTCAGAAGGTAGGAGTGTGTGTGAATGGCGGTGAGAGTGGCAGGCAGACATTGAGACCTTTGTGGGAGCCCCACACGTTGAGAGATGGTGTTATCCCAAAGCTTTGCTGATTCACATATAATATTGGAGCAACATGAGGGCTAATGACCAGATGTGTTCCAGAACAGGATCCCATGAAAACTGAGAACAAAATCTCTGGAGACTCTTTGTTATACTTGCTGAGCTACTCTGCTCTTTTTGCTTTTAAGGGATCTTCCTGATTGTGCAATATGCATGGACCTCCAGAGTTAGAGCTTGCCTCAAATATCAGCAAGAAAAATGATTCTGATCACACCAGATAGGAGCAAGTTCCCTCTGCTGCGTTCTCAGTATTTCCCTTTTTGTGGGTGGAAGCAGCAGAGAGAGCTACTTGCGTATTGATTAGCTGAGTAAACACTTGGGGGAAGTGAAGTATTGTATATTCAGAACAGGGAGACAACAACTGTATTTGTGTATTTGCATACACACTTGCATTTTAAAAAAGCCTCAAGGATTACAGTTAATATGTAAGATTAGAAAGTACTTTATGGAACTGGGTTTAATTACTTCTAGTAGAAGCTGCTCCCTGTTTAATGAGCATCTTCAGTGGTTAATGTACAACTATATTCAGGTTCCTCCTTTTTGTCTCCCTAGGGTATAAAATATATTGATCACTTTGGTTTTATTTGCCGGGAATCTACTGAACCTGGGATAAATCAGTATGTTTGCTATGTGTTCCAATGTGCAAGTGAATCTTTGGTGAGTCATGGGTACTCTTGCTTGTATCTGTGTCTATAACAGTGCATCTAATTTTAATTCAGGTATGTTTGGGCAATGCTGTTCTGTTGTAATGTATTAAGTGGGACTAGCAAATATCTACAGTGAGATCTGAGAGGCCCAGATGACCACTGAGTTGATATTAAATGGCAGACTTCAGATTATATGTATTGTGCAGGTAGAAGTTTGAATGTCACATGATCAGAAATCAGCCCAAAATCATTGGTGGAAAATCTAATCAAAAAATAGATAACTTAAAAGCCCCTTTTCCCTCTCAAAAATAATTGTGTATATAGCTTGTCTGTAAGGCTACTAGATGAACAGTTGGCTATAAATGCTAACAGAATATGAGAGTATTTTTTAAAAATTTCACAGCTTCTGAGCCTTTCAGAAAACCTTTGGTATGTAGGAATTCAAAGAACTGGGTCTCCTTTTCCTTCTTGCAATATAATTCTTAAGGAAACTGTAGAACAGTGTCCAAATATATACAAGTTCAGAGCAGACTAAAAGCTACTGTATGAAAGCAAATATTGTTCTAGTTTGTTTCAACTCCATGCCATCTCAGGCAGTCGATCTCATTTTAAAATATATGAAGGAAAAGGAGATATTCAAAAGCTTTTATGTGAGGCATGAAAATGGATTTGAATCTCTATACCAGTTGAAGGGAAGCTTTGTAACCTATGACCCCTTTTCCCAGAGTGAATGTAAAGTTTAGCCCACTCTTAAACATTGGAGAGTGTGGGAATTTTGCATGTCTCTATTTGTGGCTGGGCAAGGCCCAGACTGGCGTCTGGGTACAATAAAGGCCGAGGAGATGTTCAGTTGGTTACAAATAGGCTGGTTGCTTGTCTTCAGTTCATATTCAATTCCAGTGCACAGTGGAAAAGCATCCTAAATTCCTTGCAGCCTATATAGAAAAGGTATTAAGCATAATAAAATTATCAGAAAAGTTTAGGTTTTGGTCCCTAATTAAGTAGGTCTACTGATGCACAAGATAATTGTTTATAGCTATAAAACCAACATGAAAGGGAGTCTTATAGTCCCAGCCTATCAGTGTTAAAAGTCCATTTTTACAGTAAAAATAATGAATCGGTGCACAATACACTCAAACATTCTCATGCAAAAGCCCCATTGACATAAATGGAAGTCTAGCTCTTGTGCAGCTCCCATTCGTTTCAGTGGAGCTTCTGCAGGAGAAATTTCCTTTTGTGATCTTAAATTTCCAATATAATGCCTTCCACAAAATGGTTTGCAAGCTTGATTAAACATGAGCAACTCTTTCTTTGTTTATAATTGGTGTTAAAAACTCATACATTTTGGGGTTTTTGCTTGAATCATCTCTTTTCAGGTTGATGAGGTAATGCTTACTCTGAAACAAGCTTTTAGCACTGCTGCAGCCCTCCAGAATGCCAAGACTCAGATTAAACTATGTGAGGCCTGTCCGATGCACTCATTGCATAAACTCTGTGAAAGGATTGAAGGTACCAATGGCTTTTGTTTGCTCCTTAAAAACTGGAGACCTGTTTTTCATGCTGCAAAGGAGCCACAGGGCATTCTCTTTCAGTAACATTAAAACTTGTTCTGCATGTTGTGGCTACAGCTGCTTGGCAGTTCAGTTGCCTGGTGTTCATGCACATAGGACTACAGTCTCTAGCCAGGCATATTTGAGAATAAATCCATTTTATTGAATTGGCTTGCACATATCCCAACAACTGAGGGACTTCGTCAATAAGAATATATCAGATTGAACTCCAATTTAGCATCCTGTTTCCAGAAAGTATGAAAGTGACAACCCTTTCTCTCCCCTACCTTGGTATTTAGAGGAACATGTGGGTCTCCCCACCAGGCATTTGGCTAATCCTTCTTTTTCATGAATTATGTATTGTGTGAAGTCTGTCTTGTCCTGAAACTGTTACCATTAATTGCAGTTTCAGTATTATGAGAGAGAGAGAAATATTTCTCCATTTATTCTTTGTCCATACCATTCACTATTTTGGAAACCTCTGTCATTCCCTGTCCCCCCAAAGCTTTCTCATCCAGAATGGAAAGGTGGCAGACTGTTAACTAAAAGGGTAGCAAAACTGTTTGTACATACAATTCCCCACCTCTAGTTCAGGAAGAATCTATTCTGTCTGGGCTTTGAATTGTTTCCTGCATCAAAGCTACATTTGTGCACCTAGGCTTCTCTGTCCGCTGAACCCTGTATCTCCATTGGGAGAAAGATTGCAGAGCCTATTCAACTGGTAAATGTTAATTATCACAGCAGGCCATGTCTAGTTGGTGCCCTCTAGTGGACCAACAGGCAAAGTGTGAGCAGATACAATCCATGTTTAAAGTAAGGCAGTGGTTCTCAAACGTTTTAGCACTGGGACCCACTTTTTAGAATGACTGTCCAGGGCCCACTGTAAGTGATGTCATGGCTGGAGGTGCCATCATTGTGACGCCAGCACCTGCTGCTATCCTGAGAATGCAGCAATAATATTTCTCAATCATTTTCCAATAGCAAAGTGAATCAGAAAGGGGGGAAAAGCCTATATATAACCTTGACACAAGCAAAACAACTACACAGCCCTTCCCCCTTTCCGGCATCCCATCTTCCCATATATTCAATATGGCTGCTGTAGGTGCTTTGCAACCCATCTGAAATTGGCTTGCGACCCACTGGTGGGTCCTGACCCACATTTTGGGAACCACTGAAGTAAGGCATATTGAGATGCCAAAACGTTTTCACAGTAAACTGTTTCCATTTCAATTACCTTTACTTTTTGAGTGAAAAGTAGAGGTTTCTGCTTTTTGTTCTATAATGAGCTCATCTGAGACCTATACACAGTCAATTCTCATTATCTGCTAGAGTTAGGTTTCTGGAATTTCTCGCAAATAACTAATTCGCAGATAATGACTCATTGATACTACGGGATCAATGGGGTTAGGTACAAGGGTTACCTTATCTGCCATCAGAAGAATCCACATAGACCCTCATGAAGCCAGCAGAATGCAGCAGAAAGTGCCAAAAGATCTCTGAATGCGGCAGAGACTTTCCAGAAGCTGCAGGGATCTTCAGAATGGCACCTGAAACTAACACGGACCTCTTAAACGGATGCTTCTGCCGGCCATTTTAAAGGGGCTAGTGCTGGTCGTGTCATTCTGAAGGTTCCTGCAGCCTTTGGAAGGTTTCTGCATAGTGGATAAAGAGAACAGCGTCAACGAGGAAAGTAACGAGGAAAGTAGAAATTCTGTCCTTCGCATATAAAGAGGATTGATTGTATGTAATGTATCTCTGCCTAAACAAATACAATGTGTAATGCAAACATTGTTTATGTTGAATTTTTAATGTTTCTTATACAATTCAGAGGCGCTGATTTAAACAGTAGTTTAAAGTTTTTTTTATCATCAAAACATTTTTATTTATCATATTGCCTATGCATTGTAAATCGAATACACCTGCATAGCATACATTGTAGCCAATTATCAATCCTATACTAAAAATAGTGGCTTTTTAAAAATCCTCACACCAAAATTAATAATCATTGAAATAGTCAGATAAACACAAAATTGTTCAAATGTTGTTACATAGTGTTATCAAATTAATATAACGTATTCACTACAAAACCTCTTCCAAGTCTGCCTTTTCTTTTTAAGGTCTTTATCCACCAAGAGCCAAACTTGTGATTCAAAGGCATTTGTCATCACTCAGTGACAATGAGCAGGCTGACATCTTTGAGCGCGTTCAGGTAATATAGTAACATTCATTCTGTGGACTAGAGCTGCAGGATCCAGTTGCCAGGCAGAAGAAACACAAAATCTTCTGTCATGTCTGTAACTTGTCCTCCTGCTACTATTTAAATATTTGGTATACAGCCATTAATAAATGCAAATTGCAGTGTCTCTTTTTAAACTGTGATGAAATAAATTCCCTTTGAGACTCCATTGCTAAAAGAGGGAATGGCCTGTTGCCATTTAAAAAACGAATTGAGCAGAACTGAAAGTGACAAATCTTCAAAGATATCTTATTTTATTTACCTCTTCACAGAAAATGAAGCCTATTAGTGACCAGGAAGAAAATGAGCTTGTGATCTTGCATCTGCGACAGTTGTGTGAAGCTAAGCAAAAGTCACACGTGCATATTGGAGAGGCACCAGTGGTAAAAAACCTTTACTCAGATGCTAAGAGGAAGATTTGTTGGAATAATATGGGCTAAATGTTATCATTGGATGGGTCTTTTTCTCTTGAGTAGTAGAAATGGGGATAGGAATCTTATGGCACCTAAATATTAACAAATGGCTTATATTACAGCATAAAACGTTGTCGGCTACAATCCACTTTATCAGATGTGAACTGCAGTCTACAAATGTTGATGCCACAGTGCTTTTGTTAATCTTTTAAGGTTCCTTCTCTATTTTGAGAGTTTCAAGCCTCTGAAACTCTCCTGTGCGTTCCAAACGTATTGTCATGTTTGTAAAGCATCTTTTCATTAAGATTGTCAAGCCAGTTGGAAAGTTTAACAGCTCATTTGGTAAGAAATGGTCCTGCTTCATAAATGCAGCAAAAACATCTTCAAGCAGAAAAACAAAATCTCAGCTGAACTTTTCCCAAAGCCAAATGAAAGGTTTTGCAGCTTTTCAAGAACTATGTAAGGATGATACCAAGTGGGCCTCTAATTGAGAAAGGGCATGCTCTAATGTAGTACTTTCCATTCCTTGCATTATTTTTGTATGTATAATGGTTATGGAACTAGATTATGCACCTGACCCCAAGAAATGGGATACTGCCCTAGGTTGTTCAAAATATTCATTCGAATGGTTCACCTCTGCTTCTTTCTTTCCATCCCTTACTGCATCTTGAAATGATAGGTAGTGGAACCATGAGGGCAGAGGAAGGGGAAGGAGGTTGGAGATGGGGGGGGGAATTATAGTTTGCATAGTCTTTTGTCCATGCTCCACCATCTGTTGGCATACAAAGCAAATTTGCATGGAATGGGGGAATTGTGCATGCCATAGGAAAGGTGGCATGGAGCTTTGTCTCGGGTGCCAATAGGGCTTGGATCAGACCTCATATTTTTCATTGCATTGCATATTTCAGTGTAGGATGCAAACCTACCAAGGAAAATTGGCCTTTCAAAATAATTTGGAGCCATAGTCTGCTTTTTGAAAATCACATTTTTATTTCGGGAGCATAAGAAAAGTGTACTCTCTTCTGTTTCATATGAAATGTGGGTCAATTTGGCTTGTTGGTAGCATGCTAGTACCAAAGTTAGTGTGTCTCCTTGCCTTTATTTTAGCAGAATGCCTCCAACAATGCAGTTCTAGAAAATGCAGCTAGTGGTGGCAGGTTCAAACTTGACATTCTAAAAAACAAAGCCAAGAAATCGTTGACCAGCTCTCTAGAGAACATCTTCTCAAGGGTAAGACTAACTGCACACTATCAACAGCTCTTGGGGACAGAATAATCAATAGAATCCTTGTAAACTATTAGATCTGTCATTGGTGTCTTTGCCAGCAGGGCATGTAGGTGGACCCAGAATCTCTTTCTAGCAACGAAGTCTTTTGCATCTGTTTCATAGAAACTAAAATTCCCATTGAATCATAGGTACTTTTAATAGTCATCAAGATGTCTTATTTGCACAGCTGCTACTGAAAATGGGTCTGATTGTCAAGTGAAATGCTTAATTGTATATCTGCTTTATTTAGCTTCATATTTTAATACCAGTATTAACTGCTTTAACAATAGCAGTCTTTTTTATATACTTGATTTAAAATTAAACAAGCCCAATGCTCCCTGAAATTCCATTGCTTCTGATTATGGGTAAATTTTGCCATCTAATGTCATTGTGAGCTTGTATGCAGAGAAGATGAAATAAAAGGATTGCATCTGTGTTCTTTGCCGATTAGGATCTTTCTGGTTCAAGTCTCACCTCTGCCATGCACTGGACAAGTGGCACACCACTCATTCTGAGCCTCAATTCTCCAGCTATAATACGGGGACAATAATAACTTTTGTTGTAAAGTTTACAGAAGGGTGATACAGAAGCTTTGCACACTCGGAAAGCATTACATAAACACTAAGCTGCAAATGGGACATAAAGCAGGGTGATTCCCTTTTTTTAATGTTCCCTAGGGAGCTAACAGAATGCGTGGCCGTCTGGGGAGCATGGACAGCTTTGAAAGGTGCAACAACCTTGCTTCTGATAAAGTAGGTAACAGTTTAAAGAAGGGAAAAGTAAGATGTGAGATCTTTATGATGCATATATACTGTCCTGATTGACTTTTAAGAAATGTAAATTAGGCAGGACAGTCTTTGATAGAATGGCTGAACTATTGTGTGCCAACTGTAATAGCTTCATACACAACAGCAGTCCATACATAACTTTTTTTGGCCAGGCTTATAGATGGCCACATACCTTACAACCCATGGCAGGTAAAAATCAGTGCCAGGATTTCCAGGTAAAGAAGCTTGTTTTAAATGGGAAGGGGTTTGATCCTGTTTTTTTCAAGCAATCAGGTTGCTACAAACATCTAACTGGTATATTTAGGCTAATACAAATGTTAATGGACTAGTAACTTGTGGAATTACTTGCAAGCTGATTTTATCCTTTTGTTTTCAGTGACTGAGAGAGCATGGCAGAGAGTCCTTTTTTAAAGCCTTTAAAAAATTTCCCCTGAAGTTTTCAGCAGAAAGTCTAAGAGGAAAATTAAATTTAGAAAGCTTCCTAGGTATTGTAATGAGTAACTTCCTGCCTGTTAGAACAAAAATAGTTAAGAGAAGAATATACATATAAAGCTCCCTCCCACTTCTACTCTTGGGTTTTTTCAAACTGATATGCTGTTTAAGAAAAAAAATGTGTTATTTTTTGCTATCAATCTGTCTGTGTCACCTGGGACAAGCTTTTTTGTTCACTTCTGGTTTTAAACAGCTTCTCTGTTACACATGATCAGAATGATTTCTCCCCAGTCTGAGATGTAGCTCATTGTAGTACTTGTGACTTTCGTTTTCCTGTTGCTCACATGTGTAATGTAGCCATCTAATTGCTTTTTCTTCTCTCCAGGATACTGCTTTGGCAGGACAGGAAATCTGTGCATGATATGTCAAGGAAATGAGTGAAGAAACCAATTTTGATTGGAACTTAGGGCTATAAGCTTGGTTTCCTCTTCCCTGAAGGCATGTCTAGTAGCTTTGCAGTGTTTTTTGAGTGCTGCTTAGGATTTTTTCACAATAATCTCTTGTAAGAGTACATGGCATGTTCAAGTCGCAGGATGCCTAGCATAGCTGATAATTAGCATACAATAGGCTGAGTCAAAGACTCATTTCATTTTTCCCCAAGAAGGAAGGCTTCAGGTTTGTGTGTGTGTTAGCTGCAGTGGTACCTCTGCGACAGTGATGGCAATGGGGCACACAGGAAAACACCTTATTTCTCTCTGATGGACCTTTTTTAGGATTGCTCCTCTGGGGAATCGCCTCCCATAACCCCTCCTGCTTCTCCCATATCCTCGGTTTGGCAGCCATTTCCCGAAGAGGATTCCGATTCTCCTCAGTTTAGAAGGCGTGCTCACACGTTCAGCCACCCACCTTCTAGCTCAAAGAAGAGAATTAGCTTCCAAGACGGGAGGTCCCAAAGTGTCAAGTCTCCTCTCTTGAGACAGAATTCTGCAGAGCACAGCAGGTGAGTTATGTGCAAGTGCCTTTTGCTGTAGTGAGAAGCTGGATGTGTTTCAGGCTTTTGCTTCCCACCTTTTCAAGGGAGGTCTATTTCCTGCAACTGAAAGACAAGAAGAGCCCCAGAACAATCACACATCTCTTTCATCGTGGAAAATACTTGTAAGCAATGAAGGAGCACAGAGAAACACTAAGATTGTACGGTAATACAGATGCTAAGCATATTTTACTGTAAGTTCTACTAGATTGCCTAAAGATTGCAATCCTATGTTCTATCCTATTGACATGGGAGAAAGCACAATGTGTTTTGTATAGATAGCCCTGTGCCTCTATGAATGTGCATTTTTAATTTTGCTTGGTAATATTACATGTTCATTGGCAATATAGAATATGCAGCCTTGTAGGAAGTTCTGCTATGCAAACCCTGCATGATAAGATGATTGGAAGATGCGTAAGAGCAAATGGGTCCAATGATTTGGGAGGTTCTTATTTTACTCTTTTAAGTGTTTAGTATTTTGCATATAGAATAACCAGTTTTTTTGCAGTTCTATTAGTTTTGTCTAATAGGTTTCTTTTAGTCATGAATATGTAAGTTGAATCCGTTTCTATGTTAATGCTGTAGAACTCCTTTTCCATTTTTTAGCAAATTGTGCAGTAGCTTATATCTAAATACATAGTGACCTACTGGCAGTACGTCCCAGTAGCTCCATGCAATGTTAGTTGTTAAGTAGCTGTCCTTGAATGGTATTGTAACTTTAAATCAGCCATTTTTAACTATTGTGTCACAGCACATTGGTATGCCATGAATGGTCCACAAGTGTGCCACGGGAATTTGGGGACGGGCCATTTATTAGTAGAACTGTTGAGGGGTGAGCCCCCACCTGCACCAGCAGCATGGTGTACCTTGTCAGTTGTCAAAAAGCTGATGGAGTGCCTTGACAATTTTAGCATAATGCCAGTGTGCCATGAGATGAGAACGCTTGAAGATCTCTGCTCTAAATCATTGCTGTACCATTTATTTTATATAAAAACAACTTCCTTCAGAGCCCAGAATAACTTTCCTTATACATGAACCTGTAGGACTACTGCCATGCTTCATATATGATTGTGGAGGCAGAGTGACAGGAATGCAGTAGAAACCTAAGCTCTGCTGTAGAGATTGGCTATGCAAATTCTAGGCACCGATGTGTTCTTTTATCCACACTCTCTTGGTGTGTGTCCCATGCCTGTTGAGGAACACTCCTCCGTGCGTTCCCAGACCACACTTCTCAAAAGTGTCTCCTGAATGTGGAGTCTCATTTTATCTATTTAAGTTATGAGAGAACTAGTGGAAACTAGCTAGAATTAGTTAGTTGCTGGGGGTGGGAAGTAAGCATTTCCCAGGTAACCCTGGCAAGAGGAGCCCAGATAGTTGAGCTTCTTACCTGTATAGCTGCATCTCTATCCTTCCAATTGGCACTCAGTCCTCCACTGCAAAATGGACCCCTTTCCCTTCATGTCGTGTTTGTGCCTATGTCTAGCTGTGGAGCATCTGAACATTTTGGCGAATTCACTATCTGCTGGTAGTTATTCTGTTCAGCGTATCTCAGTTTTTAAGGTTTTGAAGTTACTGTAGCTCTGTTGTGTGTCAACTTCTTCCCAAGCATATTGTAGTGAAGTAATCTCAGTAGTAAGTCTACTTGGTGGCAAGGGAAGAATTTCCCCCCCCCCTTTCTCTGTCAATGTAAGAGCACCTCTGGATCTAGCTATATCTGCTCTTTCTTAAAAAAGATATTGGATTGCTGCCTGTTGAATCAACATTATGTTGTGCGAATATGTTTAATGCCTGGCTTTTGTTTTCATCAAACTCTTGACACTATTGTTGTTCAAGTTTCCTGTTTCCACATCAGCATAATGATTAGACATGTTGACAGCATTTAATTGCTGGACAGTGCAGGGCTTCTGTATTGCTTGGTCAGCAGGTTTTCTAGTCAAAACAGCAGCAGGCCCACAGCTTGTTTATACACAGTTTTTGTATGCTTGTGTATAAACTCAAAATGGTGGACTTCAATCAGTTTAGTACCAGAGATTGAAATGATTGACCCTCTTTTTTTTTTTTTAAAGGCTAAAATAACTGTAATCAGGGAAAGTCCCCAAAGTATATGTAGAAATACTTTAAAACTCAACTTTTAAAAAGCTGTTCGAGGTCTGTGCCAAGCTATGTGTTACAACTAGTGTGTGAATGCATGTATACCATTTGGCTAAAAATATACCATTTTGGCTAAAAATAGTGCTGGGTTGGGGAGCATGATCTGAAGCAGAACTGGAAAAAGATTTTACCTTTTCTGCTTGGGTTTTGATATGAATTGCAAACTCCATTTATGTGGTGTTCTTGGTAATTAAAAAAGCCTTCATTAAAAGCCAGTGGAACACTAAACCAATCCATATTTATTGGGTATTCATTGTAACATGTTTGGCCCCAAAGCAGTTTTAGATATAGTCTAGCATATAGTCATGAGAGCTCCACCTCTAACAACTTTGTTGTCGCGCTGTTGGGCAAGGGCCTGCAGTAGCCAGCATTAGGGTGTTGCGAGGTAGCACTGGAGCTTACAACAGGTGTGTCTAGGTTCCCTTAAGCCTCCCAGTCTGTTGAGGGATCAAGTAGCCTCAGAGATAGGCAAGGGGGTTCCTTCACCCATTGGTCCTCTTCGCGTCAAGCAGCCTTGCTTGGGTTCACTGGCTGGCCAGCATCTTACCTGCTAGCCAGCATCCCTGTCCCCTTGCTCCACCTCTTCCTCCCAGCCAGGCTGCATAAGCCGAAGCTGACAGCCCTCCAGGCCTCTGATCCTGCAAGTACTCACCACCCTCCCTTCTCTGGCAATTGCTGACAGGGGCTTTCTTTCTCTTGCTCCAAGCCTCAGTAGACCAGGTGGACTTCTCCCTTGATCACAACAGGTCTGGCCCAACTGTGATTGAGGGGGAAGGGGCAGGCTGCCTGTTTTGCTGCTGTCAGCTGTGGCAGTGCCTGGTGCTTCAGTGTGGGGCCCGCTACCCCTGCCTCCATCCTTTTGGCCGTTGAAGCATGGGTGCAAGGCCCTGCTGGGCCTGGAATGCCCTTCTTGTGGCCTGACCCTCCAATGGGGGAGGGAGGCCCTGGGCTGCTGCTGCTGCCGTCCCTGTGGGAAAGCCTGCTGGGTGGGATCCTGGCCACGTCAGGCATGCCAGGTGAGCAAAGCCCCAGACCAGTTTCCAGACATTTTTCTACTTCTCCATTCTGTTACTTTAAATCAGCAGTCTCCAAGCTGATGACTGCTGCCGCAGGGAAAATTGTCCCTGGTGCAAATGGCACTTGGTGTTCCTCTGGGGATGTCGTGAACGACCCCAACTACAGCTCCCAAGGGGTTGTCACGGCCAGCTGCCCATGGGCAGAACACCAGGTGCACACCTTGCTGGGGTGGCTCACTCTGGAAGCGGCTGGCTGCGACAACCCTTGGGAGCTGTAGTTGGGGTCGTTTGCTGTGTCCCCAGCAGAGTGCAAAGTGCTGCTCAAGCCAGGGAGGGATAGAATCTGGCCTGCGGGCAAGAGTTTGGAGCCCTGCTTTAAGTTAATGGGTGCTCTGTGTGTGGGGAGTGTGGTGGGATACAGACATGCTGAGGCAGAAAGGGCTGCAAGGGTGCTGGGAGCATGGGGCATAGTAAGTGAATGTGAAATAGACAACTTGTATTTAGGCATTTTCTTATAAAGTGGTTTAATTTCTAGTATAAATTAAGGCAGTAGTGTCAAATGACTGGTGATCCTCCAATATCTTCATACTGATTGGCTAGAAGAGTGGTCTTCAACCTTTTTCATGCCATGACCCCAATATATGTTGACCCTGTCTCCTCCCAGGATCCTATCCATCACACTACCGCCCACTCACAGCACTATTCACTGTAACTAAAAACTCTTATTAGAGAGAACAGAAAAAGTTACCAGGAAGCCTGGCACTAATGAAAGCTATTTTACTTAATTGCTAAGAATCTGAGCAGGCCTGGGACACAATCTCCTGGTACCTGTATACAAGATACCTTCTCCGTTACCTGGTGGTGTTTTAGAACAGTGGTCTTCAACCTTTTTAATTCCTGTAAGTTTCTGTGATCCCACAGATTGAAGAACACTGGGCTAGAACACTTAGGCCGTAACAGGTTTAGTTATTTATAGGCTGCACAGAGGTGATGCTTGATGTGTAGTTGCACCCTAATGGTAGTTCTGGACCTACTATAGCTCCCTCCAAACAGGAGGGATGAGCAGCCGTGGGTTTCAGCAGCAGTCTTGAGTTTAGCATTGCACTGATTTTTTTTTTTTTAATCTGTGGAACAGAGCTGGCACAATTTTTCTTAAATCTCTGTACGTAAAAATGCTTGCAACTTTCTTGAATGAATTAAAGCTAAAACCTTGGAAAGAGAGCTTCCTGTCCAGAGGGAAGATAGTCCACTTTCACAGCAGACTAATTTGATAGTAATTGAATTAGGTACAAGATCCATGTCTATTGGCTGTCTTCATGTTAATTCCCTTCGTAACATTAGTAAATCATGATGTATGTAAAACTGTTTTTGTGCAGCTAGCTTGTACACAGTTTTGGTGACAACAACCTGTTGTAATTCAGATTGGTATTTTGCTTAGACTTAATGTGGTGCAGACGGGCTAGTGAGAAGGTGGGGGGGGGTGTTGCACTGAATGACAGAAGTCCTCAAGACTCACTTGCTACACTTTCTCTTGTTGCCTGGTGTCAGGCTCACAGTTGCCCAACGTGCTCGCAGTGAGAGTGAATCATCTGCACCGTCCAGTCTCCCTTCCTCCTTCTCTGCCCCGTCTTTCCTGAAAAGCTTTTACCAGAGCTCGGGAAAGCCATCTCCTCAATCTGAAATTGAAGTTCCCAAGAGGTGAGAGCTTTGGTTTCTGCCTGACCTGCAATATTGCACTTTCCCACGCAGCTGGCTTGCGATAAGAACTTTTTGCCACCCTCTGCTAAGTGAGATGCACCAGCTGTTCCATGAGAATCTGAACAAAGCATTTTGTAGAAATGCTTGTTGAATATTACAGCACAGAGAACCTTGCTTAACAAGAACTGCGTTGTAATTCTAATGCCAACATTAAGAAAAAGAAAATCAACATTGCCATAATCAATGGGAATTATAAGACTCTTCACTAAAGCTGATGTCTTTCAGAATTGAATTTTTTAATAACACCTATTCATCCAAAGAAGCCTTTAAGACTCTAGTTTCTACCTTTTATTCATGGCGATCTTGGACTAGACTTGAATTGGGAAATTCCTTGCTTTCTTTGACCTTGAGCAAGCACTTACTTGGGAAAACACTTATTTTCCCACCTGTAAAATGGCTATCTGAGTTCTCTACCTTGCAGAACTGCTGGAAGGACAATTAAGAGCATTTAACACACATAAATGTGTCATATTTATACTCATTGCAGACTTGAAGGCTCTCGGTTTTTTTTAAAAAAAAAACATTAAACTAAGTTTGTGTTATTGTTGACAGAATTCAAGGAAAATCATTGTTTTTGGTCTTTATCCCAAAGACTGAACAGCAAACTTGGCAATGTTGATGATTTGAGTGAACATAGTATTAATTAGCTTCTCAATGTGTTGTGTGGTGGGGGCAATGTTAAAATTGCCCATGTGTGACTAACAGTGGCATGAGATATGTACAGTATATCTTAAAAATGATTTAAAACAAAATGTGGTTCTTCCTGTAACAATATACTGGTTACTGCTATCAAATCAGGCTGTACCCTATCTATGACTGGCCAACCTGGATATTTGAATTTCTAGAAGCTGTAAATGAATATGCACCAGTGATACAGTTTGCATAGTCACAGCTATGTTTGGGCCTGTGACCTGCACACCTTTCAGTACATATAGTTACACATACTGATGGGTCTTCCTTGTTGGCACATAAATATATTTCTCAGCTTCTATAGCATGAGGATCCAGATCATATGAGGCACCACTATATGGTTCCATTCCCATTTCCTCTGCAAGGGGTGGAAGGAGGAAATGTTCATATTCTCTCACTGCTGGGCATGACTTTTGAAAACTAATGCATGCATACTAGAAGAGTCTGCTTCTGGCAGTGCCTCCTAAAGTAAACTTTAATGTCTGTGATCACAATCAGTACTTTCATGACTTGGAAACTATGGTTTCATTATCTTTTATTTTACACGAAATAGTTGCACCGCATTGGCAAAGTTGATGGTTTTATGCTTCTGCCTTCTAGTGCATCTGCCTGGGCTTTTATGTAGCTATAAGAAGCTGTAACTGAACCAGATCTTGCCTCATTGACCCTTGATTTTGAGAGTGTGCATGGTGGGATGCTTTGAATAACATAAAACTTTTTGAAATCTGGCTTGTAAGTATGACAGGATCCTGGTACTATAGCCTGGGAATCTGGTACCTGGTTCAAAAGTTTGGTCTGCACTGCTGTAGACAAAGAGAGATTTTGGCTTTGAAGAATTTGCAGGAAAGAAGAGAGAAAACAAAAATTCAGAAGGTAACTGTAGGATAAGAGATGTGTTTCCTGGAGAATGTCATCGCCACATTAGAACCAAATAACCATACTTCCATACAAATAACCAAATAACCATACAAGTATCGGCATGGGTCCGGCTACGATGGTGGACTTTTTCTGTCCAGAATTATATCCAGAATACCAATTGGTTATGATATTTGTGGGGTGATGTTCCTTGCATATCCTCTCAGTTCTTTAGTAAGATCCAGGTTTTCTCAGAGTCTGGAACCTGGTGAATTATCCTTGAGGTAGGCAGACAAATTGCCACCGGAGTTTCAAGACAGAGTTTCAAGTTCATAGTCTTTCATATATAATATAAAAACAAGAACCTGTTTTTACAAATGAGACTGTCAAATAAGATCAAGGGAAAAATCGGAATCAATATCAGTATACCAACTATTGACCAACTATATACCAACTATTTTCTGTTGATTGACACAAAGATGGTAGAGTTTTTTTTATTGAAAAGAATTCTTGTTTAAAAGGTGGAAACACCATGAGACAGAGAGACAGTTTCTCCCTTTATTGGCTAGGAACATGCTTAAAGAAAACAGCAAGGTCCCGCTTGAAGATCTGAGAATTAAATTTTGTGGGTATCCTCATGATGCAGTTGTACATTTCAACCTTTACCTGCAATGTACATATAATGTACAGATCTATTTTGAAGGAAAATGAAGGACCGATGTAATGCAGTATCTCCCCTGAGCACTGAGCTATTTGAATAGGAGCTGTGTATGTTTGAGACAGTTCTTCACTTGAGAGATGAATACCAACTTGATCCCCGTACTTATTTTTAAGGAGTGGGTAGAAAGAGGAGGAAATGTGCAATATTCCTTGAATCTGCAGTTAAACTTCACTACTGGATCTTGATACTGGTGTGTTTTTGCAAGCTCAAAGTAGTGAATTATTCAATATCAAAAGAATGTTATTGTAAAAAAAACAAATACGGAAAATAAAATGTTGGACAACTCCAGACTCCTGATCAACCTCTGATCCATGAATTGCCTGACCAATCTTCAAAAGCTGAGCAAGATTATTTTATTTATTTTTTATTTATTTTATTTTAAGGATTTTTACCCCGCCTTTCTGCCTAAAAAGGCATTCAAGGCGGCATTACAAAAACAATTAAAAACAGAATAACAACATAATTTAAAAACAATAATTAAAAACAATATAAAAATACACTATACAATACAACGATTATCCCATGGATCAGGTACAGAAAATAAAAGAATACAAAGACCAGCCAGCCTGTCAGCAACTAAAAGCCTGTTTAAACAAGAAGGTCTTCAGTCCCCGCCGAAATACCGCCAATGAGGGAGCAGTTCTTAACTCTAAGGGGAGGGTATTCCAAAGTTGGGGTGCCACCGCCGAGAAGGCTCTCCTGCTGGCCGCCACCCCTCTCACCTCTCCTGGTGGCGGCACAGTCAAAAGGGCCCCCCCAGATGACCTCAGAGTACGGGTAGGGTTATATGGAAGGAGGCGGTCCCTCAAATACCCTGGGCCCGAGCCGTAAAGGGCTTTAAAGGTCAAAACCAGCACTTTGAATTGGGCCGGAACAGAACCGGCAGACAGTGTAGTCGCCGAAGCAACGGCTCGACAGAGTCAAACCGCTGTGCCCCAGCAACCACCCGAGCAGCCGCGTTCTGTACTAGTTGTAATTTCCGGACCGTCTTCAAAGGCAGCCCCACGTAGAGCGCATTGCAATAGTCTAATCTAGGTGTCACTAGGGCATGGGTCACTGTGGCCAGGTCCGCACAGCTCAGGTACGGTCGCAGCTGGCGGATCAGCCGAAGCTGAGCAAAGGCTCCCCTGACCACCGCCGACACCTGAAACTCCAGGTGCAGTTGTGAATCCAGGAGAACCCCCAAGCTGCGGACCTGCTCCTTCAGAGGGAGTGTAACCCCGTTCAGGGCAGGGCGATAATCCAATACCCGAGCTGTGGATTTCCGGACCAAGAGCACCTCTGTCTTATCCGGATTTAATTTCAGCTTGTTCGCCCACATCCAGCCCCCAACTGCCTCCAGACAACCATTCAGGACCTCAACTGCCTCCTCAGAATCAGGGGGAAAGGAGAGATAAAGTAGGGTGTCATCAGCATATTGATGGCACCCCACCCCAAACCCCCGGATGACCTCTCCCAGCGGCTTCATGTAGATGTTAAATAGCATGGGGGACAAGATAGACTCTTGTGGCACCCCAAACTTAAGAGGTCGGGGTGCCGAGCAAGCGTCCCCCAGCACCACCTTCTGGGATCTGTCAGTCAGGAAGGAGCGGAACCACTGTAAAACAGTGCCTCCAAGCCCCAACCCAGCCAGCCGACCCAGAAGGACACCATGGTCGATGGTGTCGAAGGCCGCTGAGAGGTCCAGCAGGACTAACAGATTATAGATGAATTTGCCAACCAAAAGCAATGAGACTGAACTCAGAGTAAGACTTTGCATCCATATCATGGGGTTAGTGGCTTCAGTTGATTCAAAGCATTTGCAAAGGCCCTAGGGCTTTATTGATGATAACCAGCACTTTAAATGGTTCCAGAAGTTGACAGGTAGCCCATGTGATTTGCACTTGAACACACACCTGCTTATTGTGGTTTATATCTGCCTTGACTCTATTGCATTCTTTGGCTACCAGAAAAGTGAGAAGCAGAAACTTTGCCTCAGTATTTAAAATGGGAATGATAATTTTCCCAAGTTACTGTTTGTATGTATTTTCAAAATGCAAGTGTGTGTGTGTGTGTGTGTGTGTGTGTGTGTGTGTGTGTGTGTAGGACTCGGGCTCCATTATTGCCTGCCCGATCAGTTTATCTTACAAAGTAACATTATTATTGCACAGTTTGACTTGTTAGTTTCTTGTCTTTCTCTCTACTTGTGGTGGCATCTGCTACTTCCTGTAATTTTAGTTGCAGACATGTATCATTTCTACAAAAGCAGGGTGTTCTGAACCTACTCAATCCAAATGTACCTTTTCTCAGTAGAACTCCAGTGAGGGCAGAGTTCTGTGAGTCTTAAGCAGAAGCTGGCTGTGCATTGTGCAGACTGGCCAATCTTACATGCGGTGTTACCAAAAGCATTCCTTCTGTTCTGAGAGCAGTCCTGCCCATAATTCATTTTCCTGTTAATATGGAATAAGTGTATGAGGCAGGGACAAGTCTGCTATTTGAACTGTGTTAAAGTCACTGGTCTGCATATTCGTTTCCTTTGGGAAGTCGGGATCTCTATGCATCTTAGACAGAACACAAAGAGAGCTCACAGTACTGTCTTTATTGTTAATGCCCTCAAAACCCCAATGTTCTTCTGTAATTTTAAGCAAATGATTTAACAGCATATGATATAAATGTTACTAGGTGTCCTAATTCTTACATAACAGTAATTGTACTGTGTTGTAGCTACAAGTGTGTTAAAGTGAAAAGTTAAGTAGCACAAAACCCCTCATCTCGGGAGTCTGCAGACTGGTTATTGTGGGGTTAGTCCCAGAGAACAAGCTATTGGATGAATTGTTTTGTTGTTCAATCTATAGCCTGTCTTTCTCACCAGTAATTAATATAGCCATGTGCTTTCCAATTGGTGGGTGATACTAGGAAGTATCCTGCCAACCTAGCAGTTTGAAAGCACCTAAATGCAAGTAGGGACCACCTCAGTGGGAAGGTAACGGCGTTCCATGCGCTACGGCGTACAGTCATGCCGGCCACATGACCATAGAAGCTTGTCCTCGGACAAAACACCAGCTCCACAGGTTTTGAAACGGAGATGAGCACCGCCCCCTATAGTCGGTCACAACTAGACTATTCGGTCGTGGGGAAACCTTTACCTTTACTAGGAAGTAACTTAAATGGTCTAGGACCTAACAGGTTTAAATTGGTGCTGCAGCTGGAACATTTGATTTTATCAGGCTGCAGTCCCACCACTTTCCAGGGAGTAGGCTCCATTTACTATAATGGAATTTACTTCTGAGTAGAAGTGCTTGGGATTAGGCTCTCAGTTGTTGGAGAAACTTCAGTTGTTTCATTGGACTGCAAGCCTATTTCAGATATTCTTCCTAATACAAGTACTTAAAAAGAGGCTGTAGGGACCATCCTGGAATAGGCAATTTCTCTCCTATGCAAAAGGAAGAGGAATGTCTCTTTAGAAACGGCACCTGCCACCACACAATCTGAGGAGAACAGCATGCTGTATACTGAACCTGGTGCTGCACTTGCTGTCCTAAACCAGTGACCAGGTCTGGAGAGCAGAAGACTTTTATAGCAGTAACGTTTTGGCAAAGCCCGTGCTGATCACTATTTTAAGGTTGGGAGAAAGAGGAACCTGATCTCAGCCAGAGTGTCCTCCTTGCTCCTGCTGTGCCCAACAGCTAATCACTGCAACAAGGACTTCACGAAGATGCAGTCAGCCCAGTCCAGCGATAGTCATCTTGTGAATGTAAGCAGAAAGCAAATTGCGCTGCATGAATACGGGTATTTTGTTACCTTCAACTGACTTTTCTAAACCCCTGTTCCGCTTCTTGCTGTGGTAACACATTTTGCATTCTTCTTGTGCACAGCAGTTCTTCAGTTGCAGAAGTAGTAAATTAGAGCTTATGTAGCTAGAGCAATAGAAGTAAGGAAACAGGTTGGAGGTGTGTCTTACTGTGGTTTAGATGCAAAAGATGAGCTATGTCGGAATTGGCCAGTAGGAGGATTAAAACTGATAGGAATTGTACAGCTTCAGGGGAGAAATGCTTTTATTTCCTGGCTGCTGGTAAAGTTGTAGAAATTTGAGCTGCTGCAGTTCGCCTCTTTACTGGACTCCTTTTTTTCCCCTTCTGGTTTTCCAGCTAATTTCAAAAAGTACAGAGGACAAGTTTTGCTTTTGTTTTCTTTCAAGGGAAAGGAGAAGTTGAACTGAAAGCAAATTCAAAAAAGAGACTGCAAGTTTTGCCATAGGCAGCAACAGTTGCTCCTGGGTTAGCTGCTGCTTGTGGATTAAACTTCAGAAATATTCTGCTTGCACCCACAAAAGGAGGGGGGGAAATGAATTTGGAATGACAGTCATGGAAAGATGCTATGAAGAATTCATTTGGAAAACAAACACACTTTTCTCACTGAGGGGAAAACCTTGCTTGTATTTGGAGAAGCTCAGCAGTGAGTTAATGAAACTTGAAGTAGGAAGAAGAAGAAGAAAAGGGCTTTTGTAATTTCAGTGTAATTTGGGTACAGGATCTTTTTTTAAAAAGTTTCGGCCCTGAAAGTGGTTACAAATGTAGAAGCATACTTTTACAAGATCTTTTTAACTGGCTCAAGTGAGAACGGGCTTATAGTCCCACAGGTAGGTTAAGTCTTTTGGTAATACCTTTTAACTATTGTGTGGTTTAAGGGTTAAAGTACAAGGAGACCAAATTGGCCAGGGCTTTTCAATGTAGTTCTGACTTGATTACCTCGATTGCTTCAGTGCAAAGAAGAATATGCAGCGGTACTTCAGTGGAGGTTAGTATTAGAATGAACTAGCAAATGACTGTTTTTCCAATATTGTTTTGCTCATTAGTCTCACAATTCTCAATCTTTTGCATTTTTAAGGAAATGGGGGATGAAACAAATTTCACTTAGGCCAGAAAGCCTTACCTGTGTGTGACCAGACCTTTGTATAAGACAAAGTTGATGTCAGTTCCAGTAACAAGTAATGCTAACTGGGAACCTCCCTAAGAATTGGTGGATTATAACATGTCTTTTTCTTTGAAACAGTTTTAGGATTCTTCTAGTAAATATCTGTGCTTGTTACCCACTTGGGAAACTGGAGTGTTGCCTTTCTTTTGACAGTATAATTGCAAAAAAGGCCAGTCTTAAGTTACTCTAAGTTAGAGAATTTATCCATCAGCTATGCTATGGGCTATAGGAAGATGTTTTGTTATTAACCTGTGCTCGAGAGCTGACAAACTTTATAGGGAGCATCTGACTTGAAACAAAAGATTACAGCAGATTTATACGAGCAATAGTCTAAGGATATACCTTCAATAAAGGATTAGAACACCAGTCTACAGTGGCACACGTTTCTGTTCAGCATTTAGTACAGACCATATTATGTTATGACCAAACTATGCATTGAGCATGCCCTTGCATGTTTGGTTCTTGTTTCTAAATAGCAGCTGCAGCAGGTCCTGATTCAGACCATGATACTGTAGGGGAAGGGAATGTAAGCCTTTGCCCCTGTCACAGGCCTGTTCTGGATTGCCCCCAGCTACTAAATGAGAAACAAAAACCAAGCATCAAAGATATGTTTAACATAGCATGTAGGTTGACTGTTAGCTTAAAGCTGATAGTTCTCGCCACCTAAAGCTGCCAAATAAATGCAGTATGTATACTTGTAACGCTCCTGCTCTTCATGGAGAGATTTTGTTCGATGGTAGTATGCAGGTGCTCTTCCAAGTTAAAATATGGAGGGGGAAGCCATTCCACTTGGGGCAGTTTTATTGTTTATCACATAGGTTTTCACACTGGGGTGTTGTGACACCCCAGCAAGATAACCTCTGGCCCTGTTCCCTTAAGGAATGGGAAGGAGAGAAGGCAGCAATGCAATTTCAGGATTGTGCTGCTACCTGGGGTGATGGGCTTTTTAAAAACGTACTTACCAATCAAAGCTCTGTTGTCCTGGGAGTTCAGGGAACTCAGTGAATGGCTCCACAGGGCTCTCTAAGACTCTGAAACTTGAAAAAAGCAATTGCAACCCATTTCCAGTTTTCAATCGCAAAACCAGAAGTAGGTCGTGATGGCTTTTTTCAAGTTTCTGAGGTTTGGGGAACCTTGCAGAGGCATCCATGGGGCTCCCTGTGCCCCCAGAACAGTGCTTTGATTGGTAAGTAGATTAAAGCCCCTGTCACCCCAGGCAGCAGAGCAATCCTGGGGATCGCTTTGCTGCCTTCTCTTCTCCCCTGCAAGCACTTACAGTAGGTCAAACCCCCCCAGATCTGCCATACACACACACAGAGTTCATAGATTGGTCTGACTAGTGAATTAATAAGACCTTTCTCCAAGATTTTAGTGCCTATGTCTGCCCTTTTTGATGGTGGCCAACCTGTGTCATGATGTCTGCAGGTTGCTATGTGTAAAGCAAAATATTTTGGATATAAAGGTTTGGTGTAGATGCCATGTGTTTCATTATTCATCAGTTAAAATATTTATTTTCTATAATAACAGCAACCAAAATGCTGCTTCCCTGGCCTAGAGGGCTCCCAATTGTAAACAAAAGATGCAAGAGAGACAGCAGCAGATACTGTGTGGAGGCTCAGGTGAATAAGGGTCTATTGCGTCCCGTCTCTCTTCCCTGGAACTTAGTGGCAGGCTTGGGGTTCCCATTCAGGCACGAAATAGACCAAAGCCCATTTGGCTTTAACAAAGTGCTTGCATTTAGTGGAGGCTGTGAAACCTTTTTCTACAGTCACTATGAGAGTGCTTAAACTTGCAGTCTTTTTTTTCTGTCCAAAGAGGAGCTGCTGTTTTCTAGTCCATGTGCTGGGAAAAGAAAACTGGTCCAAGTATCATATGTTATTCTCATAGTATTGATGCTGCATTTCTTAATAGTTTCAGCATTGTAGGACAATCGTCCTATGAATTTGTATGTATAAAGTAAAAGCTGCTTCTGTTCACAGAGCACCTAAAATGAAGTGTACTCTGTCAGTACCCTTCAAAAACTTGTTTTATTCTCTCTGACTGGAAACATATCTGACCTCAGTTCTGAGATCACTTCCTATCTACTTATCTGCTTGTTTTTATTAGTTAATGCATAGACTTTTTGTTCTTTTTGCCATTAGAAGAGATCAGATGTTAAATTCACTTGAAAGAGACATAAGCTGCAACCAGTTATATGAACTCGATCAAACTATAGAAAAGGAGTTTTGGAGAAGTCTGATTTCAGTAGGGATGAGGATCAAGAGTAAACCATATTCCACCCTTTCTTGTAACGTTCTTTTTCTACATGTTGCGCTATCAAGTGCCATGTACTGTAATGAGATTAGAAAATTGTGTTACACTACACTTAACGTGTCCAGATATGACACCTTATGAAAACAATACATCACTGTGTGCTCCCATGTTGTGTTCCCCTTCTAGCCAATTTTTGGTAGTACTGCAAAGAGAAACAAATATAAGAAAGGAAGGTTTCTCTATTCAACTACTCCCCATTCTCCCCTTCCTGTGCTGATCTTTCACAATATCTTCACCATGTGTTCACTAATTCTCACAAATGTTAGAGATTACAACCCCAGAGAGAAAAAACTGACTACAGAAATAAACACTTGGTTATTTGCTTTTCTATATGAAAACAATTTTAATGTTGATTTATTTCAAAAAAGGAGGCGTAATATGCATACTTTTAGCTTCACCCCAAATGTCAGGTTTCTTTCTCTCTTACTCATGTGCGCGCACACAGCGTAATCTCATCTGTTCAAAAGATTGAGGTAATTGTGACCCTTCAGGTATTTCAAGCTGGGATAACTGGAAATATTTTACATTTGGATACAGTATATTGACATGAGGGTTGCACAACAAATTTGAAGGTGCAGGTCGTATTAATTTGGATAATTAGGAATCTACCATGTACAGTATATGTTTTTGCTGTACATGGTTTCTTTCTCCTTGTAATTGCTACATGATGTGACCATTTTAAGCAATGCTTGTTAAAGCTATGAATTTTCGTTGTTCAGAATGGTAGTATAGAACTCTCATGATTTGTAGAAGCCTTGGGGTATGAGCATTTGGGATAATACTGTATGCTATGGGCTGAAAAAGGAAGGGGACATTGGACCATGATGGGGTCAGACTGCTTAACCCCTGATATATGAAGATTACATGTATAGGATGTAATCCTATTTGGTTGGTTTGTTCGCTTTGCATGGGTCCCTTCCAGGTCTTTAATTATACAGTACTACTACTTATTGATAAGGATTATCTTCCCTCTCCCAACCCTTTCTGCAGTGATGGGGAAAGAAGAAAAAGAACCTCCTCTGTGTGTAGCAATGACTCTGTAAATGCTGGTGGAATCATTCTTACCCCTCGCCGGATCTCTTGGCGGCAGAGAATCTTCCTAAGAGTTGCATCGCCCCTGAAGAAATCTCCCTCAGCAATGCAACTTCAAGGTCTGTGTGCATTTGGGGAGAGCTATCTCTACAATATACCTGTGGTTCCCAAAGATCCTATTCAGACCCTATAAGTCTTTGTGGTGATGGGGGGGGGGGAGAAAAGGGCACAACGCAATTATCCACAATTGTGCTGCTGCCAAACAGACAAGGGGCTTTTAAACCTACCTGGAAATTGCTGTCTCAGGCTCCCCAGAACCTCCAGAGAGCCAGAGCAACTCCCAAGTTAAAAACAAAACACCACCCTTTACCTGCCTGGCGGCAGCATGATCATAGAAATTGTGCTGCTGCCAATTTCTGAGCCATTCCCCGTAAAGGGGAATAGCTCTTTCCTGGGTTCCCTGGTGGGTTGCAACCCAGAAGTTTGGGAACCACGTGATATCCTACCACTGCATTTCTCACTTGTTTCCATTTTGGTTAAAGGAGTGGGCATGACTGCAATTGCTTATTCCTAAGTTCTAACACATGAAATATATTGTGTCAAGCATTGATTGAGTTGTTAGCTTTGAGTTGATGATGTGCAAATCTATGATTGGCAAAATACTTCGTATCTTTTTAAGAATTGCTACTCCAGTGGTGGTGGTTGTTCAGTCGCTAAGTTGTGTCCGACTCTTCGCAACCCCATGGACCACAGCACGCCAGGCCTCCCTGTCCTCCACTAGCTTCCGGAGTTCGCCCAATTTCATGATCATCACTTCTGTGACATTCTCTAACCATCTCATCCTCTGCCACCCCCTTCTCCTTTTGCCTTCCATCTTTCCTAGCATAAGAGTCCTCTCTTGTCATGAGGTGGCCAAAGTATTGGAGCTTCAGCTTCAGGATTTGTCCTTCCGGGGAGCAATCAGGCTTGACTTCCTGGAGGATTGGCCGATTGGATCTCCTTGCAGTGGTGGTGATGGGCATTTGCCAAAATGCAATGGCAAACTGTTCTGTGTGATTACTTTGGGGCTAAGCTACACACCAACTATTTGTGACCTGTTCCTCTTCCTGCATCTCCCCCGTTTGTGTTGTGATGCCATCATACTTGGCAGTCATTTGTGGACAATACAAGAAAATACCATTGAAATAGAAGTGTGTACATACTGAGTATATATGTCTGAGTATCTGCAAAAAGTGAAACTGGCTGGGAAGCTGCAGAGTAGAAAGCACGGGGCAGCAATAGCCATGCATTTGGAGGGTGTGGATGTGTATTTTTAGTATACGTATATTTGTTTTATCAGTTAAAACTTTGTGATAGAGAGGCTTAATTTTGCCCTGTCTTGTATGGATCATCTGTTGGTGTTGCTTACCAGGGTGTGTGTGTGTGTGTGTGTGTGTGTACGTACACATCTGTCAGTGTTTTGGCTGTTGAGTTGCTAGTGAGGTAAACCTGTGTGCTTAAGGCTGTTCAGAGCATTCTTCCTTCTGGAGGAAGGCTTGATAACCACACTATTAATGAAGTCTGGCCCCTGCCAATTCCCCAGTTGTCTGGTCTATTATCTCTGACTTTGAAAGAAAGGAGAAGACCTCTGATTATTAGATCTGTGCCAGTCTGTCTCCTGACCTGGGTGTAGTACTGGTATTATAATGAACTGTCATGGCTGCAACACAATTCCTACACTCGGTGTAGGAACGGTCTCCAGCTGTTTCACATAATGTGGCAGACTGTTGTGGATTGCTGAGAAGACTTTCAGGACCAATGCTGGCTAAGGATTTCCATCCAGGCAAAATTTAGCTTTTGATCTATTAATCTTCAAATGGTTTTTGACTAAGCTTGTCTTCTAGTTTACATTCTGCTGCTGTGTTTTTATTATGAAATTTTGAGATGCCCTCTTGATATCTTCTGGCTAAGAGATGGAGAAAAAGTAGCTGCACTGCAACCTTGAGACTTTCCTGATGAGGTTCAGTATGGGGTTTGGCATCTTCCAGAAACAATGTAAATCTTATTCATTAAACCCCTGTGAAAGCTAGAGATAAGTTGGAAATTGTATTGCTTAGGTTTTGTAGAAAATGCAGCACAGTCTAAACAGCTTTTCTTTTTCCCTGTGTGTGAGATTGATTGCCTACTCCAAGACTGTGTGGGGTAAAGTGCATAAATTTGGAAAGGAATTTGTTGATAAAGCTTGCTAAAACAGTGATTCTCAAACATTTTAGTGCTTTTTAGAATGCCAATCTGTCAGGGTTCTACTGGAAGTGAAGTCATGGCTGGAAGTGTTATCATTGTGATGCTAAAGCCTGCTGCTTTTCCAATAGCAAAGTGAATCAGGAAAGGAAAAAGCCTATATTTACAACCTTGACACAAGCAAAACAGCCACACACCCCTTCCCCTTTCCAGCATCTCATCTTTCCATATTTTCAATATTGCTGCTGTAGGTGCTTTGTGACCCACCTGAGATTGGATTGTGACCCACCAGTGAGTCCTGACCCATAGTTTAGGAACCACAGTGCTAAACCATAAGCAAGGGAGTTCTTACTTTGTTCACTTTCTGAGACTATAAGGAGCAGTAGTCTTCTCCTGCTTACTCGTATAATCAAGTAGCCATTGGGTAGTCTTCTCCTGCTTACTCCTATAATCTTGGTGTCGGGCACTACTACTGTTATGTAATAGCAGTTGTGGGTGCTAAATCAAAAGAGGCAATAATTGCATTTGGCAATTAGCAGTTGAGAAGTACTTATTCAAGGGACGCCTTAGGTAGGAGAAGGGTTCAAGCTGTTGTCAAGTATCTTTTCAACTTGCATATTATTTCTGAAGCCACTTTATAATGCATAATATAAGGGAATGCAGACGTCTGCTTTGAGATGCAACTTGCAGATTTATACAGTATATGCTTTCTTGTGCTTCTGGCTCTACTGATTCAGCAAAGAAGATTGATTCCTCCATTGACACCAATTGCATTCAGATGTGATGGGTGCTGATGGTGGTTGGATTAGGGCAAATTATGAAAGCCAAGAGTCTTAAACAATTTGCTCATTATTACATGGCCGGTATTATTGAGAGAGAGCCCAAAGTTGGGGCAATCACAGCCGCGTGATGAAACCAAGATAATGGTCTCTGAATAGTTCTGTTCTCCCTTTTCTCTTCTGTTAAAAGAGAATTTGTGCCAATAGGTACATATGCACAGATTTTCTACTGGACACAGGATCACAACTTTAAAAATACTTTTCTATGCTGTTTTTATAAAGTACAATCAATGCATATAATAGTTTAAACTTTATTGGATAAGCAAAATGACGAAACAGCCCCATAACTTTATGGGGAGCATACAATCTTTAGTTATGAAAAAGGGGGAAAGAGAAGGTAACTATATAGATGGGCAAATACATTTACATGTATTTGGGCTTGGCTGCATAGCTTTCACACAATCTTGAACACAATCTGGAATCTTGGGTGTACAGTAGTAGGAGATGCATGGCTTTGCTAGTGTGATCTAATTATCAGATAGTTTAGTTACTCCTTTCCAACATACAATTCTTTGCAGATGGAAGTGATGAAAATGAATTGTTACCACTATCTCCTCTTGCAACATCTTTGGAGGAAGACCCCCTTGTTTTTCTGTTGCAAAATGATGATGGCCAGGATACCACTGGAGAGAAAAAGAACTCTGAAGAATTGCAGACTCTGTGGAGAAAAGCCATCCATCAACAGATACTGCTACTTCGAATGGAAAAAGAAAACCAGAAGTTGGAAGGTTGGTGGTAGTCAATAATAAGAATGGGATGCATTTGTTCAGCCTTCCAGATGTAGATGGTCCAATATCTGATAATGAATTACCTGCAGAATGTGAAACAGAACACCCTAATGAAATGTGGCTGAATTATCAAATCTATCCTGCCACCAACAAAGGCATTTAATCTTGACTGGGATTCCTTTTAAGAGCTCAGCAATTCCAATCATTTTATACAGAAATTAGTCAGGAGGGTTCATTAATGAAAAGATTGGGGTTGGCAGACAAGATTTCCTAAAGACAACTTCCTGATTTTTGGCACCAATGAACAGATGTAAGATAGTTTGGGTAGGTGTATTATTCAGTTCATATTGGGTAGGTGTATTATTCAGTGCATATTGGGCAATGATAAGGTTTAGCCCCTCACAAGAACTAAAAATGAGCTCTGGAATCTTCTGGAACATGGAGTTGTTTCATGTCCTATAATGAATGGTGTGATGAGAGCTGGTGGCTAAGAGATCAAGCTGCAGATCAGACATTGCCTTTGTCATGAATTCACTTGGCTTGGAGAGGCTACTCTCCCTAGATCAGTGGTTCCCAACCTTTTTTTTTGCACTGACCTGTTGGAAACACACACACCCCAAGACCTAGGGCTGGAAGTGATGTCATTAAGCAGGAAAGTCATTGTTTTCAATAAATCACACTTTTTGAAAGTCAAAAGAACTCCACATCCTTTTAAAAATGTTCTGAATGCTTTGTATTTAAATTTGAGTTCATGGTTGATTCAGCACTGAGATCAACATTGCACAGAATGCATCGCGGCTTCTCTGTGCCGCTGTGATCAAGGTAGTAAAGCCAAATTTTAGGTGCTCTTAAGAGTATTTACATTCTTCTCCCCCATGTGCTGAGACATGCTCGCTTGGAAAGAGGACTAATTTCCCTCAAAGCTACAAGCATTGAGAAAGTGGCAGTTTAATGGGGAAGCTTCCTCTCTAGCCAAAATGAAGCTTCCAAGATGGTGGTGCCCAGCTTTTTAATATGGCTGTCCCCAACTCTTCGCAACCACTGCCCTAGAGTCTAGGCCTTGGCTACCCAGCAGCAATATGGAGATGCCTTACAGAGTTGTAAGGATATAATAAAGAGATATTAAGTGTGATGCACAACACAAAGTAGAAATGTCAATTATTATGTAGAAAGGTTTTTTCGAGGAGCAGAAAATTTGAAAACTAGGGTCTGCCTCATTCTCTTCAGAATGCCCCTGCTTCAGCTTGCACAAAAGAGCTGATTGTGTGATCTGGGTCAGCAGAATTTAGGGATTAAGTTGTTCTGGAACATACCGCTACAGGTGAGCGAAAAGGTGTTTGAATGCTCACCAAGCTAAACAACTTCCTGTATTTACAAAGCTAGTGTGTGGGAGAGAAGGATTCAGCCTCACTTGCACCATTTCCATATTCAAGGAAACATCTGTTTTGCTAGGAGGATACTTAACACCAGGCAGACTTCTTCCTCTAATCTGGAGTAGTACGGTCAAGGTACTGCTTGCCATTTGATTCTCCTGACATATAAACTGGTTCTTAAAAGAGGTATTGGACACATAGAAGGCACTAACCTGTGCAAGGTTCCATGTCTAAGCATCCTGTTTAAAGGGTTCTTGATCATTGTACTGGCCCCAGGCATGCCATATTCATTCATTCATTCATTCATTCATTCATTCATTCATTCATTCATTCATTCATTCATTCATTCATTCATTCATTCATTGGATTTTTATCCCACCTTTATATATCCTGGGTGTTTATATATACCCACACAGATAGTGAGTGTGTGTGTGTGTGTGTGTGTGTGTGTGTGTGTGTGTGTGTGTGTACGCGCGTATATGTGCGTGTGTGCGTGTATGCGCATATACGCACACAGATGTATATGTATAAGTTCAAATCCTGCTGATGAAAAAGTACTTTCCCAATCAGGATTTGGGGGGTGGAGTTGAAATGGTTGAGTGTCGTATCATGTTCCTGTGTGCACATTCTTTCTTCCTTCTGTTGTTATCCATTTTATTTTGGCACATGAAATATAGTACATTTTATTTGGGAAAAAAGTATAATGGTAACAGTTTTCTGCATTGCTCACAATCCACCCCACATCCCTTCCTTTTCTACCCCCCTTCCTTCCCCATATGCCAACTTATCCCTTAATGGGGGAAACATGATATTTAGAAAATGTGGGAAAACCAGTGAAGCAACAAAAGATGCAGATGATATCAGAAAAATGGAAACATCAACCAATTCCCTTAATCCCTAGCAATATGTTGAAATTTTTCCAACCAATCTCAAATTGTTACTTTCTTTTTGGCAGTCAAATCATTCAATCTTGGGTCCACTGTTTAAAGTCTGGATTCAAATTAACCTTCCAGCACAACAGTACCAATTATTTGTTAAAAGATTGCATCATAGGAGCAGCTTCTGAAAAGTTTAAGGAAGGAGGGAAAACCCAGACATGCAGGGAGGGACATTCTACACTTTTCCTTGTGAGGAAAAGTGTAGAATGTATTCAGAATGAAATGCCTTGCAATCTTGTTAAATGTATTAGAGGAAAAAAAGATAAGCAAGTCTTTTTTCTTTCATAATGATTAATGTGTTATATGAAAACAAGAAAATAACCAACAGTGGCAGTGGGAATTCTGCTTGAGTAAAAGTTTTAATCCATGTGTTCAGCCTTGTTGCCTTGCATCATCTTCAAATTATTTACTATATGGCGTAGCATTTAATCTTCCATAATTAACTGCCTGAGACAATTTAGGCTTTAATCTTCTGCAGAGGAGCAAGTGAGCTGTTCAGGGGCTCCTCCTGCTATTAGTACTATTTTTCCTCCTTTGCATGCAGGTATTTTTTCCTGTTTTAATAGCTTTTATATGAAATATGTCAACAGAATACTAATAAATGTTTCTCATTCTTCTAATGCTGTCGAGGAGCCTTGAATGATTTTTTTCTTTTATAGAAGGTAAGAACCACCAATGGAAAAGTTCAGACAGATACAAAAGACAAAATAAAAGCACATATCTGGGCTGGTGCAGATATAATGCCAATTCTCTTAACTATGGTTACATGATTGCCTATTTTCTGTCAAAAGCTCCTCCCCTCTCTTATATGCAGTCTTTACCTGGACATTTTAAGCGATTAAAATGATATGCTCTAGGTAGTGTTAATTATGTATTTGGCGTTGCATCTCTAATAATGTTCAAGGATTAGCATACCTCTAAAAGTTGGATGGAAAGAATGTTTACTTAGCAGATCTGTGTTGTGCTGAAAATCTGTCTGCTTTAGACTCAGATATTGTGGAGATGGGTTCCTCCCATTTTTGAATTAGTGAAAATAATATAACAGCACTCAATTGACATAGCATCTGTTTTGACAACATGGGTTTTGATGTAAAATGTAACTTTGCCTTGCATGCTTCCTGTTCTGAAATTCCATGCTAGCCCATCTGAAATTCCATAAAGTCTAATGATTACCGTACTTTAAAAAAAGACTCAGGACCATGTCAGTCTCCTACAGTTTACCAGCCTTTCCTACAAAACTTTGAATGATTGTTTAAGAATTGGTTTCTGCAAAGTTCTGTACAGTGTGAATGCATGTGCCTGCCTCCAGACTTGCCTCTGGATCCTTTTTCCTATGAAACATAACATTGTATATAGCCTCATGAACAAGGTTCCATGCACAAGGTTCATGGTGTTATCTGCTAATCAGCAGACATTAATATGAAGAGATATGTGTCTTGTGTGTTCTATCTTACAGCAAGCAGAGATGAGCTCCAATCCAGGAAGGTTAAATTGGACTACGAAGAAGTTGGTACTTGTCATAAAGATGCTATCAATGTCTGGGATAAGAAACTATTAAATTGCAGAGCCAAGATCAGATGCGACATGGAAGATATTCATGCCACTTTGAAAGATGGTAATTTTGCATGCAGGTGATAGAGAGAAAATAGAGAAGTGCCATGCATCTGACTTCAATTTGAATGTCGCCATATACAGAGATAAAGCATAAAATAGAAGAGGGGGGACGACTCTCTGCCCCAGTCTCTGATGCCTTATCTTTTTTGCATTCATTGCCTTCAAATGAAATTGTTTTCAAATGAAAACATGATCATTATACAGTAGTTTCTTTGAATATTGGATTAGCATTCATCATTTGAAAAAGGGTGACTAAAGCATAAAGGTTTCTAGGTTGCAGCAACAGTATTAATGTTTCCAGTAAAATTAACATTATTGAATGTATTTAAAATTTAGAGGGGAGAGTTCATTGCTATGGTGAGGTGAAAATGAGTATTTTGGAAAAACAATGATCAGTGATGAACCTGTTTTGTTATTTATGTACAACATAAAATTTCACATATTTTGATATAAATAAGCATAAATCTTACAACAATTTAATGGAATTGTGTAATTGCTTAATTATCTGAATAGTTCAATTTTACACCTCTTCTGACCCCTTCTTTTTGTGTTCAGGTGTTCCAAAAAGTCGCCGGGGAGAAATCTGGCAATTCCTTGCTGTGCAGCATCGTGTAAGACATCGGCTGCCAAACAAGCAGCAACCCCCTGACATCTCTTATAAAGAACTCTTGAAACAACTGACAGCTCAACAACACGCTATCCTTGTAGATCTAGGTAACTTCTCTGTAATGGCTGACAGATAGTTGGGAGATGATGGGTTCTCAAGATGTAAACATTGTGGCAGTAGAAAGTAGGTCTGTGCACATGGAATAGGCTAGGACAGAGGTTCTCAAACATTTTAGCACCAAGACTCACTTTTGAGAATGGCAATCTGTCCAGGACCCACTAGAAGTGATGTCCTGGCAGGAAGTGCTATCACTGTAAGGCCACAGCCTGCTTCTTTCCTGAGAATGCAGCAGTAAGTGGGGTTATTTTTCTGCCATTTTCCAATAGCTAGGGCTGACTGTTTTTGTTTAAAACACATAAAGACACCACAACACCACCTTTTTGATGTGAAAAATATCTGAGTAAAAACACAAAACAATTTTTTTTGGTGTTGAAGATACTTTCCAGAAATTAAAATAGATTATTTTCTAATTTGAAATAATACTGTGGCTGCATCTGCTGACACTATATCACCTATATCATCTACCTATTACACTTTAAAAGCATTTAAAATTACTAAGAATGAGAACTTAAGAATAAAAACACACCACTTTCTGCCTTTCAAATTACAAAATCTGTGACAAAATAACACTATATTCAAACAGCCCTGCCTATAGCAAAGTGAATCAGAAAGAAAAAATAGCATATTTACAACCTTAACCCAAACAAAATAACCACACAGTTTCCCCCCTTTCCAGTGTCCCATCTTATGAAATGTTTAATTATGGCTGCGCTAGATGCTATGTGACCCACCTGAAATGTATTTGCAACCCACTGGTGGGCCCCAGCCCACAGTTTGAGAAACACTGAGCTAGGCCCATCACTTCATGCTCGACTTTTATCAAATTCATGTGGGAATCCTTGCTGCAGATCCCAGTCTGGTAACTATTGTGGGGTCAAGATATCTCCCTTGACCCCACAATGGCAGATTAGTTCCCCTATTGGGCTTGCAAACACCTGTTGTTGAACATTTGTTCTTTTTTTGATTATACACTGAGCACGTATTTAATATTTATTTTGCAAGTAATGTATTCTGACCAAAAGGCTCCATAAAGATCATTCAAACCTGTTTGCATAACTGTTGTTATTGCGTGATAACTCTGGACCAGACAACAACTTAGCCTGTAACTTTGAACTCTCTTTAAAAAACAGCAGCTGCAGGATATGTTCTAAAATGTAATTAGAATAGTGCAAGGATGGCAACTACTATCTCCCCTAATGTTCTGCTCAACATGCTATCTGGCAGAGCAAAGATATGATCATGTATATCTTTTTAGAGAGGGGTGGAAAAGTTGGGGAGGGGAGTTACAATTTTGAGTGGAGAGCTAAGAAAATGATTAAGTACATCTTTTTGCTGATCTACCATTCCCGATTGTGGTATCTGGTGCTTAAATAAAGGAAAAACTATACAAGTAGGCCCTCGTTATCTGCAGATTTGGCACCTGTGGATTTCATAATCCGTGGGTTCTGAACCCACTGGGGAAGGGCCTGCCTGGACCCTGTGGAGATAACCGGCACAGAGCTTCCCTGGGCCTCAGAATGCCTTTAAAAGGGGTTAAAAATTAACTGGAAGTAGTGGGTTTTTTGCCTGTAACAGAGGCCCACACAGGCTGTGGGCAGCCTCTGCGGGCCTCAGAAAACCCTTTGTACCCAACTGGAGCATAACTCTCATTGGATTCAGAGGGTGGGGTGGTCCCAAAGTTCTATAAGTTCTAATACCTGCAGATTTCGGTATCTGTAGGGATTCCAGGAACAGAATCAATAGTATTGAACCCCTTACAGATAATGAAGGCCAGTCGCAGAGTCGTGCAAAGTTTGTGTGATGTATTAAAGAATGATTTTGTGCAACTAGCCACTTGGGTCACCAATAGACAGGACTGTGTGCAGGCTTAAAAAATTGTGCCCCTTCAGAATCCAACTTTATACCAAGAAGCTGAATTCTACATTTTGGATACATTACACAAATATGTGTAAATATATGTTAAAATATGTGTAATTTTTCTTATTTTGCATAAACATGTTCTAATTTTGCTAGTTATGGTGCTGAAGTTCTACCCTCAATCATATGGAAATCACATTTAGCCTCCCCTCTGGTTTCTGAAACTTTAAAATGGACTTTTCTAAGGGCTAGAAAATCTATACCCCCCACCCAATTTTTAAAAAACCTGAAATTTTTGGGCTGTGTTCTCTGCTTTTTCTGTGCCAGCCATAGTATTGTGGCATATTCACAACTTTGATCAAGCTTATTTCCTCTGGGGTCAGCTAGCGTACCAGGGAAATGCTCCAGGTAATGACCAAATGGAAACCCCATTTGGATGGCTCTTTTCATGTTCCTCTTAGAAGTGACAGACCTCAGTTGGTGGCAGAAATTGTGGCAGAAATTGAAGGTGGGGTGATGGAGACGTCCAAGTCCTACCAAGTGGTGAAGATGGTCAGTGCTGAATAGCAGGGAATGATAGTGCTACTGACAGAAGACTCTCCCCCATTTTGACTAGGATTATCATGGTATACATGAACTTGGGAAGCAGGTCAATTAGTGAAGTAATCAGTTTCCCACATGCTTATATGCACACTATGGCAACTTGCCTCTTGGGTAACTAGTCATTTTTGTTTATGTAATCTGATTGTATGTCTGAACCTTTGGTCCTGCTTTTTATAAGACAGCATATGAGTCTCTTGTGGCTTAAACATCAACTGGCAACTTACCAACTCATTTCTTCTTCTTTGTTTGCCCCAGGAAGGACTTTTCCAACACACCCCTACTTCTCTGCTCAGTTGGGGGCAGGCCAGCTGTCCCTTTTCAATCTCCTGAAAGCTTATTCCTTGCTGGACAAGGAAGTGGGCTACTGCCAAGGTATCAGCTTTGTGGCTGGAGTGCTGCTTCTCCATATGAGTGAAGAGCAGGCCTTTGAAATGCTGAAGTTTCTCATGTATGACCTTGGCTTCCGAAAACAGTATAGACCTGACATGATGTCACTACAGGTAAGGCAAAAGAGATTGCAGTTTGGAGCAGAATGTTTTGTTGGTGTCATGGCAGTTATTGTGAAAGGTAATGATGGCCCATTGGCTGAATTTATCTTGCCAGCTAATTGTGTCTGATGATCTCTTGTACTCACCACCATATTTAGTGTAAGATTCGGAGGAGTTCAGGGTGGCATATGTAGGAATATAAACCATTTACCTTTTACTACAGACCTGTGAGGTACAGGGTTTTGACACTGTATTGGGGTTAAAATTCATTATTCTACTGCTGCCACCTAATGAAAGTGGCTGTCACAGCAGTCCTTCTTGCTCCTGCCAAGTATGTGTGTATGAAGGGTGTGTGTGTGAGTTCACGGTGAGGTGTCTGAGCTTTATCAAAGTCAAATTTCCCGCCAAAAGTGGGAAACTCGTGCGGGGGTTAGAAGTGGAGAAGGGGGGCTTCCAGGCCTCATGTTCTGAATAACCTAACTGGGACTGCTACAGTGGAATGTGCCCAAGCTTAAAACAAGCTAATCTGTATTGAGCTCAAATGGTTGTATTTGAGCTCAGGAAAGCTTGCCCATCACTGCATGGAAGTAAGTAAAGCTGTAGGGAGCCTAGCTGCTGGTCTGAAAAGCTGTTAAGAAAAAAATGGCTGCTTTCTTAAGCGTACACCTCCATTGTGATAAGATTTGACGGCTGATCAATATTTCTATGCTTCTCATTTCTCTTCAGAAGAGATTGAGAGGCTGTGCCTGGAATGACAATTGGTCAAAGAAATGAGAACTTTGGGGGAAAAGAGTCTGTTGCAGATGATCAGTGGTGGTTTTGATTGATCGAAGGATTGGAGCACTTTCTCTTGGAGGGAGAGGCTAAAGTGAGGCTTCTTTTCTAAACTTAAAGCTGGTCAAACGGGACGTAATAACGTGAATTGTAAATGAAACCTCCCTTTGCAATCATAGAGGCTGCTAATAGAAATCTCGCCCTTCTAAAGCTCATATGTATCTTGAAAGAATAAAAGAACTCCACTGCTTAACTTGGTATACTTAACTTGGTATACTGACTTAGTGAGCACACCCATTATCTGCAAATTTTGCCCTCCACCCTGTTTTCCCTTCTTCAACCTGAGAAACTCGAACCAATGAGACCAGCAGGCCCTTTATGTGGAACAACAGATTTGTCTTATTGACAAATCAAGAGTCTACTGACAACAGGATAGCCATGGGATTTTCTCAACTTCTAGTCAATCTGCTGTGTGAAGAATTCAAATAAATTGTAGGTCTTCTTGCAAGTGCTAATCCCCCGCTAACTGGACAAGAGGCACTTTTTCACATGGTTTTCCTCTTATATTTAGCAGGGGGAGAGTAATTGTCCCTCGTCACCCCTGTGCAATGTCTTTTCTAGTGGCTGTTGCTGGTGGTGTTCTGCATTTTTTTAGATTATGAGCAACTCACAACATTAAAAGATACAAACAATACAAGATAAAAGATTAAAATAGTGACCTTAAACAATTTAAAAACAAGCAGATCCCAACAGGGATCGGACAAGTGTCAAAATTAAAAATGCCAACCCATGTCAGCATCTACACACATAAAAAATGCTTCAGACCCTGCCAAAAGATCACCAGAGAGGAAGCTGTTCTTAATTCCAAGGGGAGGGAATTCCACAACCATGGAGCCACCACTGAGAAGGCCCTATTTGTGCCCACCATCTCTCCCCCCCCCCACCTCACCTGATGGAGGCATAGTCAGAAGGGCCTTCTCAGATGATCTTAGAATATGGGTAGGATTATATGGAAGGATGCTTGGTTACTCCATGAGCACCTTTGATAGCAACAAAGCAGAGAAGACCCTCAGTTGGCCCTTTCAGTATGTATTCGTCTTGATGGAGCATGGGTGGCCAGTCTGCAGCATGAGCATCACGAAATAAATTGCACAGTGGGAATTTATGGCACACCTAATGAGGGTGAAGCTCATTAAGAGCTTTGCCCCACTAGAGTAAACATGATGAAGAGAGCCCATGGACTAGGCTGGCGTTGGCCAATGCTCATGTCTGGCTTTTTGGACTAGAACCAAAAGCAACCAAAGGCATGGCTTGATGAATATGTAAACTTAAACTCTGGAAAAAGGTCTAGCCAGCTCTAGGAGTGCTGAACCAATTAGATAACAGTTGAGAAGTTTCTAATTCTTCCATGTTTCATTATAGATCCAGATGTACCAGCTGTCAAGGCTCCTCCATGATTATCACCGAGACCTCTACAATCACCTGGAAGAGAATGAAATTAGCCCGAGTCTTTATGCTGCACCATGGTTCCTTACTTTATTTGCCTCACAGTTTCCATTGGGATTTGTTGCCAGAGTGTTTGGTAGGAATATTTTTAGTACAGTAGTAAAGTGAATGATTTCTAATATCTGTTCGCAATCCAAAAAGGGGTGAGGACTTTTGTTCCACTGGGCCTTTTATTCTGTTACATGGGGTGTCTCTTGTTTGCTTAAGTTTGTGTTGTTTTTAGGTTGGTGTTATA
>JAJKFI010000171.1:788090-816234 GCA_029204185.1 Lerista edwardsae | reverse complement strand
CTCTATACATTCTTGTCCCTGCAGACAAATGCTGAATATTGGGCCACCCAGGTTCCTGTGTAGAGAGCATTTCATGATGCTTGCTTACAACCTGCTGTATAAGTTGACTGAAACTAGATTTTAAATTGGAAAGATAATCTGATTTATATTTTGTCTTTCTACTCCAGACATTATTTTTCTTCAGGGAACAGAAGTCATATTTAAAGTTGCGCTAAGTCTGCTCAGCAGCCAAGAGGAACATATCATGATGTGTGAGACTTTTGAGAATATTGTTGAGTTTCTTAAAAACACACTCCCAGACATGACAAAGCCCCAGATGGAGAAGATTATGACACAGGTAAGACTCATTTTTGCCCAGTGAGTACAATGCCTGAAAATTGTATCCTGTGAGAGCTGGTGTAGCGCAATGGCTAAGAGATTGACCTGTGAACCAGAAAATCCTCAGTTTGAGTCTCCTTACTTACTTGAACTCTTTATGTTCCCTTAAACAAGCTGCTGTTCTCTCTTCTTCAGCTCCTCCCACCACATGCACTATGGGGATAAGACTAACTTATCTTAGTCTTATCTAAGGTGAGAGGGGTGGCGGCCAGGAATAGGGCCTTCTCGGTGGTGGCACCCCAACTTTGGAATACCCTCCCCTTAGAGTTAAGAACTGCTCCCTCTTTGGCGGTATTTCGGCGGGGGCTGAAGACCTTTTTTTTTCAGCAGGCTTTTAGTTGCTGACAGGCTGGCTGGTCTTTGTATTGTATTTTTGATATTCTGTACTTTTATGATCCGTGGGATGACTGTCTATACTTTTTATATTGTATTTTATATTGTTTTTAATTGCTGTTTTTAACTATGATGTTTTATTTTGTTTTTGTAATGCCGCCTTGAACACCTTCGGGCGGAAAGGCGGGGTAAAAATTCAATAAATAAATAAATAAATAAATAAATAAACTTGCCTTATAGCAGTGGTTCCCCAAACCTGCCAGGGGAGCCACAGAATCATTGCAAACAACCCACTGCCCTATACAATGTATAGGATTGCAGCCCTAATGGGGAGCCATAGCCAATGGCCCAGAAGGCCAAGGGAGCCCCCACTTGAAAAGGTTTAGGAACCTGCCATACAGGGTTATTGTAATGATTACAAGATATAGTTGATAGAGGGCTCAAAATGCAATTGCACTTTAAAGTGAAGTTCTGGAATATTGTTTTGTCATCCTGATTCATGGGGCTGTGTGTACCACCACTCCCCTTCATTTCTGCTTTGTGTGTGTGTGTGTGTGTTTTCAAGCCCAATAAGTTCCTGCACTGGTTTTTGTAGTAAATTGCAACTGAAGAATTACCTCTGAATGAGTCGACTTTATAGTGGCTAGCATGTTGAACTTCGCCTAGAGGTAAAATTAAACATGAATTGGGAGATCACTGGGTGATCTTGGACCAGTCACTATCTCTCAGCCTAACTACATATGGTGTGGTTGTAAGGAAAAATCGGGGGTATGGTGATGGAGGAGCACTATATACATTGCCCTGAGTTCTTTGGCAAAAGGTTTGATAAATGTCATTAAGAACAAATAAACAGTATTTATATACCGCTTTTCAACAAAAAGTTCACAAACCAGTTTACAGGCAAAAAATAAAGTTAATGGCTCACTATCCCAAAAGGGCTCACAATCTAAAAAAAGTGCAGAACACCACCAGCAATAGCCAATAGCAATAGCTACTAGAAAAGACACGGTGCTGAGATGAAGAGGGACAGTTACTCCCCCCCCCCGCTAAATATAAGAGGAACACCACGTGAAAAAGTACCTCTTGCCCAGTTAGCAGGGGGTTAGCACTTGCAAGAAGACCTACAATTTATTTGAATTCTTCACACAGCAGATTGACTAGAAGTTGAGAAAATCCCATGGCTATCCTGTTGTCAGTAGACTCTTGATTTGTCTATAAGACAAATCTGTTGGTCCACATAAAGGGCCTGCTGGTCTCGTAGGTTTGAGTTTCTCAGGTTGAAGAAGGGAAATAGGGGTAGAGGGCTAATAGTTGCTGGCTGATGGCACCCTTTTAAGCACATTTATTGGCACAGATGTTTGTCAGAACAATGTTGCATTATCACATAAAAGCATTTTAAGGAGCCTATAGGTTAAAAATGCGGTTGCATCACACACTCCCCCTTGGTTTTGATGCCTCATCATAATAAGGATGAGGAAGTACTTCAGCCCAGACCTTCAAACTGCCAACTTGCTTGAATTAATCAACATGTGACCCTCTCAAAAGGCAACTTGTTTGCTCTTCTCTTTTTAGGTATTTGAGATGGACATTTCCAAACAGCTTCATGCCTATGAGGTGGAGTACTATGTTCTACAAGATGAGCTCCAAGAGAACTCAAGCCCATGTGACAACGGTGAAGCTCCAGAGAAACTTGAACGGGCAAACAGTCAGCTGAAGAGACAGAATATGGATCTCTTGGAGAAACTCCAGGTAAACCATTAAGGGGAAAGAGATGTCTGGCAGAAGATATGAACCCAGATCTCTGCAGAACATCTCAAAAGTGATGAGGGGAGAAGTACAGTTTGAGAGTGGGATGCTTAGTCCTTCTGCTATTCATACTCTTCTACTCCCAGTCTTTTTTTCCCCAGATGGCATTTCCCAATTCACATTTGCTGTTGCTGGGAAAAGGGAATGCAGAGAAAGGGTTGAACAACACTGTTGTGGGTTATTTAAGGTCCCTTTCGCCTTGCATCTCTTGCTTCTTTCTGTCCTCCTTCAAATTTTGAACTTTGGGCAAAGATACAGATCAGGTAGCAAAATTCTTTGAGTAGAATTGAGCAAATGTGGGCTGTGCTACAGATCCCTATCATTACTGGCAGGCAGGCAGCCAGTTTATAGAATCAGTGTAATCAAATTCAAGAGCTTTTTCTGACTGACACTCTAGGCTAGATGTGGGGAGTTAGACGAAGCACACTATCAACATCAAGTGTGTTTTGGGGCTCTTGGGAACCTTCATCTACTATTTATAGCCACTGTGCAGTTTGGCGGGTCACTAGCTTAAACAGTGCAAGACTATGATGTGGGATACCTTGGCTTAGATCTCAGCTTCACAACAAGCGAATGCAGTGGTTCCCAAACTGTGGCTCCGTAGCCCACCAGTGTCACAACCCAATTTTGGTGGTTCCTGAAATTGACAGGGCAGACTAGGCAGTGTGCATCAAGGGCTAAACAGTTTGGGCAGCAGTGATTGCCCCTCCCCCGGTAGCAAACACCTTTAGCTGTGCATCCCCCCAATGACGCCACAAGAAACAGGTGCGTATGGATGAACGGGCCACTTTATTGCAACAAATTACAAAGAAGAGGAGCCAGAGACCGGCAGCAATTAATCACAGCAGGATAAATGGGCAAGGCCTTAACTGAAGATGGGGGTCCAGCTGCCGACCAGCCCCCTGGCAGGTGAAACATCCTGGCTCCAGGCCAGCCCCTTGGGGCGTGACCCTTCATCGTCCAACCCCCACAGGGGCGGAAGCAACAGGCCTGCACGCTTTGCCCCGGCCGGAAAGCATCTGGGGCGGGGCCAAGGCTTGAAGCTAAGAGATTCCCTGCCAGCCCCACGCACCGGTCAGCAACTGTGGGCCTGCCGATGGGTCACTCAGTGCCTTAGCTGACCTCCAGATGCACACCAAAAGCCTCCTTCCTGCCTGTGTCCATGCTAACCTGCCACTGAGGGGGGGTCAGCCTTGAGCTTGACATCCACCCCTCCCACAAGGGAACAAAAGGCCACGAAGGCTCCGCTGTAGGTCTCCAAGGAAAATATCTGCTCCATCCTCCGGCAAGTGGACCCCATCATCACCAAACAGAGAAGGAGAAGAATCCACAATTGCAGTGGATCACTGTTACCTGGAGGGGGGCAGATTTGCCCTTAAAAATTCTGAGACCGCGGGGAGTAATTGTCCCCACTGCATGCCTCGCCTGGCAGCCCAGTGAACCCTGGCACTGGTGACTAGCCCCAGCTGAGTCCCAAAGCTGCATTCCACAGCCCTTTTGCGGGGGCCCCCAAAACAATGGAGTGACTGCAGATCAGCACTCGTGTTGGTTCCTGAAGCAACCTGAAAGAAAAACCGGAGCATAACTGCAGGTAACCCAGCCTGGCCAGCCAAGCAGTTGTTAAGGCCATGGGGGGAATCAGGCCACAGACCTGGGCAAGCAAACAGCATAGCGAGCACCGCAACCAATTGGGGCAAAATGCCCCTAGCCACACAATGTGGCGATTCACATAAAAGCACCAGGCCTACATCCCACACCTTGTGGCCATCAAAATAAAGGGGGGAGGACCTCCCCATGCCACTGCACAATGCAGTAAGCAGTAAGGGCACATGCCCGATGCCACAAATGTGGTGTACTCTTCGCCGCACAATGCAGTAGTGAGCAGGTGAGGACACCATGCCCGATGCCACACGCGTGGCGCACCCCCTTGCTGCACAGCGCAGCAGTAAGCAGGAAAGGGCCCATGCCTGATGCCACACATGTGGCACCTATCTTGCGGCACAATGCAGCAATGATTGTATAAGGGCGCAGATAGCAACTAAACCAAATGCTTCTGCCATGTAATGCAGCTTGTAAGCACTGCCAGATTCTGCTGGGGTTGCTCTATGCAAAAGAAGTTCAACCCAAACCCCACCCCGAACCTCAACTACTTGGCAAAAAGGGGGCCCGTGACTGAACAAGGTGAGCAGGTTTTCATAGCATATTTGAACAATGCCCCCCAACCGGGGCAGGTGGACCAGGCACAGAGCCTTCTGCCCTCAACCCCGCTGATCAGTATGGACTGACTCAGTGTCAGGGCCATGCCACCCTCAACCTCAGGAGAGGTCAGTTTGTTCACCTTCAAAAAGTACCCACGCCGGCTGCTGGGGACCCCTCTGAAGGGGCCTGGGGTCAAGGGATGGAAACACATTCATGGCCAACTCATAGAAGCACTTCTCTGAACCAGGACAGTGCATCGACAATGCCATTGCCCCCTCCTGGGACGTGCAGGGCTGTGGATAAGCGTTAATGCGCAAAAAGGCCTGATGACACCCCTGACCCTGGCTATTTGGATTGGCAAACTGTTGACAACTATTATTATTGACTGAAGCAAATGGTGGAGTTGGCCAGATCCTGAAAGCCAGGTTGTGGGGATAGCTGGGCTGTGGGATAATTAACCCCATGTAGCCACAGATGGTCCTCCAAGGTGGGAAACCGGGCAAGAAGCAATTGGATCAGCTCCGCTCTCTCACCCTTTACTCTTGCTGTCCTTTAGTTTCATCTAAATAGCATCATCCTCTTCCCAAACTTCCCTGCCTTTTTCAAAAGCCTCAAATCTAGCAGTTACGGCAACAAAGACTGATGCAGGAATGGCCTCCTCTACTTGAGTAGCCAACTGTTGAGTGCCCAAATGTTGACACGCGGGGGGCACATTGCCCAGCTTTCCGCTACTTCCCAGGCATCATGTGAAAGAAATGTACCAAAGAAAACAGAGAGGTGAAGGAGGACTTCACTAAGCCCTGCAAAAGAAACCAGAAGGTCATTAATGAGCATATAATATCCTTTCATGCAACTCAAGAGGCAGGGAAATCATCCCCATCATGCAATGGGAAAGAAAATGCCGTTGGGACAACATGAATGAGATGAATCCCCAATTCCTGCTCACAGGTCCTTCTAACCAGGGAAAACAATGGTCAAACAAGCCAAATTAACCTGACCAGGAACTAAGGAGTTTAAGTTCATAAAACTGAATAATCAACTATTCAAGGCAGGGAAACCTAACCCAGAATTGTGAAGTTGGAAGGAAATACAAGGCCATCTAGTCCAACCCCCTGCTTGTAGCAGGAACCCCTCCTATAGCATCTCCAGAGGTGCCTGTTGAGCCTCTGCTTGAAGATCTCCAGTGAGGGAGAATCCATTGCCTCATAAAGCTGGGAATGGAAATAATCTACTTCATACTTGGAATCAGAAAGAAATTTAGAAAACCGGTTCATCCATTCAGTTCCTGGCGTTGCAGTCAATTATTAACTACTATCAAATCAATTTATAATTTCATTCAGCAAGTTCATTAGAGGGCAATACAACTACCTTGAATTAAGTTATATAGCAGATCATTCCAGAAGGCAAAGAAGTGTCAGGCCCCAAAAACCATTACCACAGAAAGGCAATAAGCAAAGAAGGGAAATTCTTCAAAATCAAATGGAATGTCAAACCTGTGGAACTCACAAAAGGAACTCACAACCTTTTGCTTTCTAAGCCATTGCTTTACACATTGTATTATCTCAAAGAAGGAATACAGCTAGCAAAAAATTCACCCATAAATAGGAACTCAGCAGGGTAAGAAAAAAAAGAAAGGAAAAAAAATACTAAAGAGTATTAAAATTTAGTAAAAATACTTTACTTTAGTATTTAGTAAAAATACTAAAGGGGGGGAGGCTACAAACACAGCCAAGGCAGCAGTAAAAAGGGGAAGGGCAAAGCCAAACCAAACACACCCCAACATTGGGAGCCAGCCCTGCAAGTACTTACCGTACATAACAAAATATTACTGAAGCAAGCACGCTCGAACTATAGGAGAGAAACAGATCTGCTGTTCTGAACAGCAGTTTAATATAAGGAGAACAATCAAGCAGGAAGGCTGAAATTCCTCACTTAAATTAACCAGACAGCCAAATTAGCTAACACAAGCACAGCCCAAATTCATTATCAATCTAGTGCAGAGCCAAACAGCAGCTCTTTAAGCAGCCGAAAAACAATTGGAAAGAAAGGTCTTAAAGAGAATGCATAAGAAAAGTGTTTAAAGAGAGGGCTTAGGCAGCGTGAATATCTACTTTCTTCCCCAAGGGAGAACCCCCTCCTCCCTTCTCATTTGTGCTTTGCTATAGTAGAGGGGGGGGGCTCTGGATGGAGACAGGCTGCAGACCTGATCAAGGGGGGAGGGAGGAACAAGCCTCAGCAGCTGCAAAAGGAAAGCTTGCTAGCATCGTTCCTGTTGCGGGGAGGGCTACCTCAGACACGCTCCTAATGGACGTGCAGCCAAAAATCCCCCTCTACTTGTGCTGCCCAGCCCCCACACTCCATGAGGCAGGATTCCCCAGCAAGAAGGGGACTTCATGCCACAGCAGCAGGAAAGCCAGGTGCATGCGCCTGAGTTACCCCAGCAATCAAAACATGGTAGGAGCTGTGAAATGGCGGCGACCATGTGGCAACAGCTTCGTAAGGAATCCAGGGAGCTACAAACAATGAGCCCCCCAGGCAACTCGAAAGCAGGGGGTCAGTTACCATTAGCACTTACCACGGAAGGGAAACGAACACGGCTGCAAACGCAACCACCAGTTGCCTTAAAGCAACACAGGGATTTCCAACTGAGCAGCAAGCCCCATGGAACTCTGCTACCTCGTGCAGCAGCCATGAGCTAGGATCCCGCCCAGGGAACAGCTTCATCACCACCCCATACTTTACCAAAGCCACAGGCAGGAGATCCATGTCCTTGAGCTCGGGTAAGGAGGTGAGCAGCAGAAGCAGATCTATTTTCCTTTTGGATCCAGGACAGAATGGCTCTCTGGAAGCCACTTCGCCATCAGGAGAGCTCCTGGTGACACTCCCCTGGCCAAGTGCCCAATGAGGGCAGCAGCTGCCTCCTGTAGCTGGGGGGGGGGGGAGCAAGCCAATCAGCGAGCACCCAGCTATGGTGCTGGAGCTCGGCATTATTGCCACAGAGGCTTCGATGGCTGGCAAAGTGAAACTTTCTTTTAGGTGGGGCCTGATGCTAAACTGTTTGGGAACCATTGAGCTAACATTATTGTCTTGGTTTCTAACTAGAAAAATGGAAATACATATCTATTTCACAAGGATATGATGAGGACGTTTGTGATGAGAAAATATCTGTAGCTCCTAAATGCCAAACGGGGAAGATGAGCAATTTGATCACAAGATACTTGCAAACATTTCCAGACATTCTGTCTTACTACTCCTGAGCAGGGCACCTTCTTAAAATTGCTCTCTTGTTCTCTAATAGGCAGCTCATGCTAAAATTCAGAGTGTGGAATCGATCCTGGAAGATGTCTTGGCAAGAGAGAACAAAATGAAGGACTTAATCCAATCACTGGAGCAAGAGAAGACACTCTATCGAAAGACTATTGAGAGACTCTGTAAATACTTGCCAGCAGAAGCACTGTCCGACTGTGAGCAGCTGTTAAAGGAGGTGAACTGTAACCCAAGCAAAATCTAAAAAAAAAAAAAAAGCCATAAGTAAAGAGTTGCAGGCAACCTGGTTTCTGTCAAAAAAGGAAAGAAGGAACAGTGCTGTAAAAAGGTATCTGCATCATCTCACACGGGTACTGGGATTTTTACAGCAGCAGAAAAGCCTTTTAAATCTTGATATGCAAATTCCAGGATAAATATTTTTAATAATGTGTGTACATAAATTGTAATGCAAAAAAAAGTCGAATCTAATGAGGACAATTAGATGTATATTTAGGATTGATCTAAAGGAAAAAAAAATGACCTGTGATAACTTAAAATGCCAACCTCTACATGTTCCATGATCTGTGTGTTGTGAAAGGAACATGAAGTTGTGTATTTCAGAACATTAATACTTGAAAAGAAAAACAAGAATGTAACTTTTTTCCCTCCAAAGAAGACCATGTTACCCATTTTCGTGGGGGAGTTCTTTGTTTTGTGTAGGATTTTTTTCCCTTCTTCCTGGCAACTTCTGGGGGGAAGATAGCTATAAATTCTCATGTGCCTGTAGTGAATTCTACTGACAATTGCATATGTGCAACAATAATTCTGACTGGCTGTCATTCTCTGGCTTTGCTGCTGAGGAGAGTTAACAGTGCCAAGTTGCTTTCATATGCCTGTTGACAAGTGGCCAGGCCTTGCTTTCCCAGTGATGCCTCAAGAAGTCAGGGAAAAGTGAAGGTTAGAAGCAGCTCTTCCCTGTTCACTGTTGTGTGAAATTAAGAGTTGAGAGAGACTAGCAGAAGGCCCATGTGATGTATCTGTTTGGCTGTAGCATTTCAGACCACAGGTGGTGGATCAAATGCTTAAATTACTCTCCCACATAAAATACTCCCTACGGGTACAGAGCTAGCATGTTAGAGAACTTTCTAGAACAGCCTTTCCTCAGTCGTGCTTTATTTTACGTGGAGAAGCATTGAATCATTTCTCCTTGTACAGCCCTCTAACAGATTGTTCACATGGAGGGTGGCTTTGCTAGTCTCCTTTTTAGTACTAAAGGAACATGAGGCATGGAATAGCATGTCCTGTTTAATGTGTGGTGGTTATGGGGTTTCAAAGAGCCAAAGAAACCTTGTGCAATTCTGTTTAAAGGGCCACCCCTTTCCACTGGGTCAATGACCCATCCAGCTTTTTTCTTTTATTGGGACATAAACACTGGATTAACATTCTAAGCATTAGGATTCTTTAAGTAGGTAGCAATACTGTAAAGCATCAGTGATTCACTTGCTTCAGAGGAGTATATGGGCTTTAACGGTGATTCCTCTGCAGGGAGGAGGCTGTCCAGATCTAGACTGGTAAATTTTCTGCTTAAAACATCTTTTGCATAGCGAACTACTTTAAAAAAAATGGAATCTCAACTATAGACACAGTTTGCTTTACAGGCATCTTCTGTCCTTCTTATTAACTCGTGATCTGTACAATTTTGAAGATTTCTTGTTTTGAGGGGTCATTTCTGTCACGTAGATCAGATCCTGGTCAGAATGTTACCGTAATGAAGCTTTGAAAATACTGTCAGTCATATAACGGGAAATGCGCATTTTGGAACATGCTTGAATTGTTACAGCCTTCAGTGGGGATTATTTGTCATATTCCTCCAGGTATTGTTTTTAATAACAAGCAAAGTGCCAAATTCAGCCAAGTGTCTTACTCATACAAGTTATGTGTATGGGGGGGAGGGTTTGAGCAGGGGAGGGCACCAATGCTTCCTTTTTTGTAATGTGCTTTATGCAAGAGACAAGCAAAACTGAGGGACAGCAAATGCAAGTTGGTTTGCTGTGCTATTGCTGCACTGTAAGTCTTTTTTCTCATCCCCCTCCTTTGTTAGGTAATAGTAATCATGGCATACCAAGGGCACAGTCCAACTGGAGTGTAATAAAAGAATGGGAGACTGTAACTTCTGATAACTTGTGTGCAGTTGTGTGCTAGAGAGATTTCTTCTAGAACATGCCTGGATCCTATTCTTGCAATTGCTGCCTCTTACCAAATGAATAAACTTGCATGGAATCTGGTGAAGTTGTAACAGTTCTATATTCACCAGGTAAAAGAAAAACCTAGCAGCATATTGTTTTGTTTTTTGCACCATCATTTGAAACATTTTGAGGCAACCTTGTGCATAAGGAGCCAGTTGCAGGGAACTGTCAAAACTGTGTGCTACAATGATTGAGTTGTTCAGGAACATGTTGCGATGTGTTTTGATTTTGTTTTAGAGGCACAGAATGTTTCACCCTACATTGGACTTAATATCGACTTGCTCATGTATCACCTGGAGAATTTTCAATAAATGTCACTTCATTGCTGCATTTCCCCCTGGCTGCTTTCATTTGCAATACTGCTCTTCTGTGTGGAGAGAGTGAACAAAGGGAGGTTCTTCTTTGTGTATTGTAACACTAGAACTTGGGGCCACCCAGTTTAATTGGCTGGGAGCAAATAAAGGCTAATAAGAGGAAGCGCTTTTTCATACAATGAATCCATTAACTTACTGAGTTCTCTGTCAAAAAAAGACCTGTAGCTTTGTTCAGAGGCAGCATATCTCTCAGGGCCCAGTTTTTGGAGGGCAAGCAATAGCTGAAGACAGTTACATCCATGCCCTGCTTGCAAGTGTTCCAAAGGCATCTGGCTGGTGATCATTTTGAAATGGAATGCTGAAGTACAGATTTTGCTCTGATCCATCAAGACCCTGCTCTCAAGTTGTTCAAAACCAAAATGCACATATTTGTTTGTTCTTTTAAAAAATTCTGTATAGCTTTCAATGAAGTTAAATATGATACAATTTCATTAAATAGGCCATTAAACAATTAAATATGATGATGAAACTATTTATTACATGGGAAAGCATATAACTAGAGATGGGAGAAAACAATAACAAAACAAAAACACAACGCTGTACTTCTACCTTTAGAAAGTGCCAAAATTTTTCTCATTTCTCAGAAAGTCCCCCCATTTTTTCTCCCACCTCTGCTTACAGCTGTCAATGAAGTTTTGAGGGTAGTTTCTTCAAAACTATGTCATTAAGGGCTCAACCTAACCTGTAGTTAGGCCAGCACAGTTGGGCCAGCAAAGTTTGGCCGGCACAAGGGACACCGTAAAGTGTGTTTGGACCACTCTCTGAGTCAGGGAAGATGGCGTATATCTGTGTGTTGGCCTCTCTGACTCCGAGAGTGGTCCAAATGTACTTTATGGTATCCCTTGTGCTGTCCAAACTTTGCTGACCTGACATATGCCAGCCTCTCTTAATATAATGAAACTTGCATGGAAAAGCAAAAAACATATGCTTTAGAATTAAAAGGGAAAAAAACCCTAGTCTATTAAAGCACAGTAGTGATTACAAATGACTTTTTTAGTAAAAGGATTACAATTTCATATTTGATCTCTAGGGGGAACTTGAACAATAGTGAATAATGCTGGCAAAAGAGTCACAGGAAGAAGCAACTCATGTGCATCAGCAGAAGTTTTTGAGACATTCCTTTAGAAATTCTTCCCATTACGTTGCATGATTTGTTGGGAGCCCTTAGGAATATCAGGGGCAAGTGTGAGGTGTATGATAAATCTTGTTGAAAAGAAAATCCACTTTGTTGTCTTCCCCTTTTAAAAAAGGCTATGTTTTAAGAGATCACCAAATTTAATGAAAACGTTCCTCAAAAAAAATACTTTTGTTTCCCAAAATAATAAATGTTCACCAAATTTTAGACCACCTAATAATCCTAAAGTGATAACCACATATTGAGTTCTTGTCCTTTTCGTAAAGTATTTGTTAAAAAATGTGTTGTCTCCCCAAAACAGTAAATTTTCATAGCATAACTCGAACCCAAACCCTAACCCCACATTTGGGGCGTATAATTCTGCTAGCTAAATAATAGTATTGTTGCGTAAATGTCTTGTTATACATTTGGTGAACATTTACTAAATTTGGTAAAGGTTTGTTTTTGGACCACTGTGCTAGGGGCTCACAGTTTAATTTGGTAAACATTTAATTTGTTCCCAAAAAGAAATGTACCAATGAACTGAGGCAGGCAAGGAATGGGGATTCTACAGACATTATTCTTTAAAATGTGATGAAATAATCATAGTTGGGACTTTGTGTATCCCCCCCCCGAATCTGCACAAAAAAGCATGACTTCTATAATAGGAATAAATTGTGAAAATTGCACCGCTTTGCATCATTCATTTTATTTTGCCCAAATTGAATTTGACTAGTTATGGAAGGGGCAGAGGTACTGAAACTGCACAGGAATTTGAGTATTCCCTGGAATAAAGTTGCTGAAAGATCAGATGCAATACTTTACAGACCTAGATACCCGATCCAGAAGAAATCCCACTTTATAAGATTGTGATCCCTAGAAATGACAATTTGGTAAACAGTCACTTATTCTGAAGAGCACTGATTGCAAGTACTGCAGACAATGACAATTTACAACAGTCATTTACAGTTTACAACAGTCTCAAACTGTGGATCAGGACTCATTTGGCGGGTCACAGAAAGCTGGGAGCAGCCATCTTGGAAGCTGCAGACCTTACTCTTGTTATAGTCCTTTTATGAATGTGAAAGGTTTAAATTTTCAAGTGAGGTTTTTATTGTTTTTAGTTCAGTGCCTTTACATAATACTTCATCCTAATCTTGCTTTCTGTCAGGAATGTTTCATGGTTGTACAAGTGCTGCAGTCCAAGAATGCCAATTTACAGTCCATGAGTGTTATTTGATTACAGCACGGCGATGGCACCTGCTTGATGTCATCACTTCTGCCCATGACATCACTTCCAGGTTAATAATCTCAGTTCCTGTGTGCCCCAACATGTGTGCCATTTTAAAAAGGCGAAAAGGTTTGAGAACCATTGGTATACATTTTTCTGAAAAGCTTTCTCTTCTACACAGTTGCAGAGAGAGGGTTAAAACATATTCTCGACCCTGTATTAGCCACTAGATGTCCTCATTGCTTCCCTATTACTTGGTACGATCTCCCATACAATTGTCACTCTTGCACTGTGCACAAGGAACAATAACACACTTCCACAATCTATTGTAGTCACAGAATCACATGTATGAATACTCTTAGGAGTTCTGCCACACATTTTTGCTCTAATCAGCTTTCCCAGTTATATGACCGTTTCCTAAAAACAAATCACTAGTGCAGGGTACAAAACTTGTATCTCCATGGCATAGGAGTCCCAGAGGCTGACTATACTGTATTTCTTTTGGGATTTACAGCACGTTTCACTTAGGGTAAAACAGCACACCATATAAACAATCCTATAGAACAGGCTTGTGGAGCAGCTGCTTAGGTATGTATAGTATTTAAAATTTTTGCATCCTTCCTTTCCCCTTGTAAACAAGATGTCCAAATGAATGTACAATAGAACATAAATGTCATGAAATGAAAAATAAACTCATCATGAATACACCATAAAAGTAGCAAAATAAAAAAGCATGATGGAGTAGCATAGTATACACTATGTGCAATTTCATACATATTTTAAAATCAGAAATGGACAACAAAATGAGAAATGGAGCCAAAGGAACGAGATAAAAGAACAAGGCAAAAAGCAGGATAAAATGCAACCATGCTCAACAGGAAATTTACCTAACCGCAAGTTGAAATTAGAAAGGTTTTAACAACTAACAGAAGAAAAACGTCTTGCGTCCTTTTCCCCCCAGCTTGATTGCTTGGATATATACACCTTGGCAGAGGTTGCCTCTGGCATTCTGTGCATGGCACAGAACAAGATTTAAACTTGCAGCAGACAACAAGCGATCCCAGCCTAGGCTATTAGCTTTTTAACATCAATTTTTCACATGCTTTGTTCTTTCCTGTTCTCCTGTCAAACATTACCTTTGGACTGTTTCCACATCCTGTTTGCCAGCTTATTCCATTCTTCCCTCCTAACGCTTTGCCAGTAGAAGGGTAGCAGTATCATTTGCTGCAATCCTATAGCTGCCCAATGTGTTGTGATTGCTTCACTCAAATGCTGCTGTAATCATGTTTGGAAGCACCTCCGATCTCTGGTGAGCCCACTGTTTTAGAGCTAACAGTGAACAAAACCCTGGTTATTGTCAGTTATGGTATCTTAACTGTTCATCTCTGTGAGACCAAGTGTCTAAATTCTGCACAAGCTCCTCCCAAAGTCTTCCAGAAAACACAAGAACAAACAATCTGAATTCACCTCTGCTAACTGGGTCAAGAGGCATCTTTTAAAATGGTGTTCCCTTACATTTATCAAGGGTGGAGCAACAGTACGTGGCTGTTGCTAGTGTTTCTTTTGCATCTGTTTCAGAATGTGAGCCTTTTGGGGACGAGGAACTGTTTACAGTATTTAACTATGCTGACCGCTTTGTGGATTACCTTTTTTTGAAAAGTGGCATGACTTGCATGGAGTTCCTAATTGTTGTAGCTTTTAAATGTGATGTGTGGATTGATAAATCCTCCTACTTTATAATTGTGAAACCATCTTCCATTTTAAATGGGCTTAAAAAAAATCTTCAGAATCCAGCACGTAGTATAGAAAAGAAAATGCATGGTAATCTTGCAAAAGTCCTTAGATTGTGCTATCAAAAGTGTTGTGCTGATAATCCCTCCAATCAGCGGTGTCATTCAAATGATTTAGGAACAGGAACTCACTTTTGATTGGCACTTGTCGGGAACCCGGAACCAGCCACGGAGCCTGTTAGGATCCGGAACGCCCGTTCTGGTCCGTTCCCGTTGAATGACATCACTGCCTTCGCCCCCCTAGGAATCCAGAGTCGCTCCCTTTAACCCTCTGAGTGCCGGCCAACCAAGAAGAAAAGCTCTTTGCAGAGGAATTGGGAGGGGGGAAGAGGGAGAGTGAAGTGGGTAGAGTCAGCCCTAATTTTAACTAGTGGAACTGAGTTCCCCCGCGTTCCCCCTGCATGACATCACTGCCTCCAATGCTTTTGAGGAATTGCCCCCAGTTTGGCTGGCCTCAGCATCTTAAATTGAGGAGCATTGGAAGAAGAATGATTCAGATATCGTTCCATCAAAGGGTGCAGGCAGATTTAATCAGTAAAACTTGAATGCATCTTATAACATAGAAACTATAGCTTTTCAACAGGGGAATTGAGGCTCTAGAAGATAAACAGCCCCATCCAGAACCGCCTGGCTGCCCAAGCGAGCAGTGGTAGTCAAGTGGTTTTGTCCCCTTCTCCCATGGTAAGGGTACAGCACGGGTGATGGGTCTACTTGCCTCTGTGCCAGCTATTTAACTGGCACAGAGGAGAGGGCCTTCATGTCAGGCTGTGTGGCCCAACATGGAGGTTGGGATGCGGCAATGAGATTTGCCAACAGTCTCACCCCCTACTCTCCTCCACCGGCAGAGTAATGCCCTCCCGCCCTGCCTGAAAAGGACACGATGCCAATGAGCGGTGCACTCGCCACTCGCTGGCTTGTGTTGCTGCCATGGTGACATAGGGCCAGCGTTGCCATGGTGTTGGCAGTAAAGCCTTCCTGAGGCCTTCCCGCCAGCGCTGGAGGCGCTTTATGGCACCTTTTGCGACAGATGCAGATGGTACACGTGTACTGCCCGCGCTATGCCCAATAGGATCGGGACCAAAGGCATTTCCATAAACCAGGATGCTTTCTTGACCCAACAGTGCTTCAAACAATGTAGGGTACTCTCAGCTAAGAGGAATCGGGGCCGAACAGAGCAGCCCTGGAGCCTCCTACACCCTGCTTCTGTTGATAGTTGTTTTATCTGACTTCTCAGCTGCCAACTCTGCTAAACTATCTACCCTATCAGAATACTTGAGTCAACATCAAATACCTGAGCCTAGAATCCAGAGCACCACACATGTTATGTGCTACAGGGCCATCCTTGCTAGCTATTGGGAGGGGAGAAAATGTGTGAGTGCATGGAACACTCTTTCAGTGGAAGACCAAATGAACCTTATGCTATACAAATGGATTGGCATTCCTGGACAGGAGCTATTGGACGACGTCCTTCCTGGCTGCATCTTGTTCCTTTGCTTTTGATGTTGCTGTTGGGATTTCCCTTACCTCTAATAAGGAGTCCCCTTACCTCTAAGTCTTGTGACACAATGTCTGAAAGAACAAGCCCGTTATAATTGCCTGATCTTTATTCACAAAGACACTTACATGGAAACTGAATATTTACTATGTCGAGAATGCAAATTTAGTGGACTTCCCCAGTTTGTTATGTAGCAGTACAGTACATGCAAGAAGGAAGGCAGCAGTGATAAACAGCATGCTCATTATGTAGCTGAGGTTTGTGTTTACTATCGTGAAAGTATTTTCTGTGATTCTGTGGTACCCTGAGAATGCCGTTTCCCCCACCCCACCAACCTGGCCATTTTAGTCCTCATCCTCCTTTTGTATTTCAGAGTTGGAATGCCGTCGTAAAAGTTAATGCAGCTCTTCATAGGATTCCTCTCTCTGTAAGTGTGAGCTTCATAATGGAGATTTAGTGGGCTGTAAACAGGATGTCGAATGGTGCCCTCCGTCAAAACTTAATGATGGCAACAGAGATTAAATCATTCTTCCATGAAAATGCACCACATAATCCTGGGAGAGGGTTGCGAGCAAGCTGAAAAGAGGCTATTCCCCGGGGCAGCCCCAAGAGCTTGCGGCTGGCTGCCTGTTCCTTCATTCCCTGCAGAAAACTCGCTCTGTCACAATGGGGAGACAAATAGTAGGGCAACATCTTCCAGGGCACAATCCTAACCCAGAGTTGGCCTGGGAATGTTGCAAATGCAACATAGCACGCATTTGCACCACATTTGCACATTGTTTGCCAGCACGCAGATGTGCGCCATCCTCCCTGAGAGTGGTCAAAAGGCACATTATGGTGCATTTGCGAAACTCCTAAACTGGCACAAGGGACTTGTGCTGGCCTAACGCCAGGTTAGGATTGCACCCTGAGTCATTTTAGATGCAAGCTTTACATTATGTACCACAGATGAGAATATTCTCTCACGTGCCCACACACACTGGCTGTTCGTTGCCTTGATTACTTTGGATTGGGGATTTACAACTGTGGCTTTGCTGAAGTGTTACCTTGTGGGACCTGTAACAAGTGTTACCTTGTTGCTTGACAAAATAATAGTTCTTGGGGAACATAGATGGTGATGGTGTTTTCCCCTCGGGCAGCCCAATCCTATCCACCCCAGCACCCAGAGGAGCAGTGGCACTGAAATAGCCACCTCTGTATCCTACAGAACCAGAGGTCTCCTTGGGAAAGTGGGCATTACCCTGTGAAGCCCCAGTCCCTGCAATGGGGCTGTGTGAGTGTGCCAGCTATTTTGCTGGTGCAAACTTGAGAAGCCCTATGTCAGGCTTTCCAGCCCGATGCAGGGTATAGGATCTGTTGGAGAAGGTTGCCGCCAGGCCCATCCCCTCCTGGGATGGTTCCTCCTCCTGTTCCGCCTTCCTCCTGCCCAGGAATGCTTCCCTGCCTCCCCAGCCAGCACCTGCCTGTGCTTACCTGTTCACCGCCAGGCACTGGGACCTTGTCTGCAGGGAAGGAGTGAGTCTCTCCACCAGCACTCCTTGCTCTCCAGGTACCGCAATCATGCTTTATGCAGATTCGCAACACCCAGAGCTGGTGATATATACATCCCATAGGATTGGGCCTTTAATTAGAAATGTACTGGCAGAAGTGGAATCTGGCGCCCTGCAGGGGGTGGTAGGAAAGGCTGAAACACCCAGTTTGCAATTTGGAATTGAGAAGGAGAGCTGGGCCTTTCTGGCTAAGTGTTTTTCAAACTGTGGGTTGGGACCCACTTGGATCACAACCTGATGTCAAGTGGGTTGTGGAAAGCTGGGAGCAGCCATCTTGGAAGCTGCAGATCTTATGCTATCATTCTGCTGTTTTCAAGCTGCAGATCATTCCTTTTGTGAGTGTTAATAGGTTGAATTTTCACGTGAGAGTTCTTTTAAAAAAAATGGTTTATAGTTCAGTGTTCTTACATAATATTTATCCTACTCTTGCTTTTGGTCAAGGAAGTGGAACCACAGGAGTGGTTCGCAAAGTGATTTATGCAGTAAATAAATCTATAAAAGCTTCCCTGTCCCTAAAGGGCTTGCAATCTAAAAACAATACTGAAGGGACACCAGCAACAGCCACTGAAAAATGTGCCATGCTGGGGTGAAGCGGGACAGTTCCCCCCTAAATATAAGAGGGCATTGCTTTTAAAGGTGACTCTTTGTCCAGTTAGTAGGTGTGACTCTCTAATTCTACCCCTTTAGCCTGTAAACGTAAAAGTGTTCACTACTAGGGAGGAAAAAATTATTACACTTGCAAATACTGGCAGTGGGGGCAAATCCCCCCTCCACTAGCAGTGGGGGAGCACATCTCCTTGAGAGGGGATTTTCAGTGTGTCCATGCCTGAGTGTAGAGCTCACACAAGCCCATCTCGATGAACTTCTGAAACCTGCAAACATTCCCTCCATGCTTAATCTATTATCGTGATGGGCATTTGGCTACCTGCCAATTAGTGGTGCACGCTATTGGTGGATGGGAAGAGCACAAGGCTTTTTCTACAAAATGAAAATGTTTGTAAATTTTATTATTTTATGTTTATATTATTATAAGTATAATAATAATATATTATTATAAATGTTTGTATCTTATTAACCTTATACAAAAAATGCAGGTGTTTTCTTGCTGCATTGCAAGGTGAAAAAGGTCTGCTTTAAAATGTTTCAGTGCAGAAGCATGCTCTGTTTGTAGGTATTATGCGTAGACTCAAGCAGACCTCAACCTAGAGAGGCAATAATATTTCAAGGCAAGTAACCCAGCCTTTACTTTTAGTCCCTTTAACAGCACACCGCTAGATGGCGTTATGCTTCTGCTGATTTTCAGGTGATTAATTCTTAGCCTGGTATAGAGGATTCCCAAGGCAAGCTTCTTTCCCAAGCTGATTTTTCAGATTATCGTTCTGTAAAAATGTAAACACGACAAATACAAAAAATAAAAATGGTATGTGCTCTGCAGGGCTCTGCTTGTGTGCTGCTTTTGTTCCTTATGAAATGTCCATGGAATAAATCTTCTGGACCTTTTTAATTCTCTTACACAAAACACCTGCTAGGGGGACACCTGGGGTGGGGAGAGAGGCACACCTTCTACTCATTATCGTGGTCACCTTTTTTGTTCTAGCAATTCTTGGCTAGATTTCTGTACTGAAACAGGCGCTTCTCACAAGGAGGACCTGCCTCGCTCTTTTTGTGTGCTGGTGTAGAACAAATCTTTGTTGCTCTTTGCAATCTGATCAAAGAAAAATGCCTTCTTTATGACCATCTTTTAAACCTGTGTTCTAGAGTACTCTTGGTTTTGTATACTTAAGATCATAAGAGCCAGAAACAGAGAATTGAAACTATACAGTTGCAGTGATCTATCAGCAAATGCAGGTTATGTCCCTTGATAAAGAATATATGAACAATCATCACACAGAATTTTAGCTTGAGAGTGTACTTGGCTTGATGATGGTTAAAGGACTTAAGATCCTTTAGGTTCCTGGGCCAGTTGCTGCAGAGGTGTTGGGCTGTTTGTATGTGTTTTTGTGTGTGTGCGTGCGTGCGTGTGCGCGCATAACCAAAATAATATATTTGGGGTATTTTTCAAGATCAGGATAGCGTGAGGTGTATTAACCCTTTTCTGACACACTGTTTCCCTGATCTAAATCTCCCCCCTCTAGACACATTGATATTGCACCTCTCCATTAGGAATCCTGATGCAGTTTGCAACACAGTTAAAATCTGCATTGAATAAAGGCAATGTTAAAAATTCAATGTCAAAATAAAACTAGCTGCAGAAAAAACAAATTGAAACATTTCACCTGCCTCTAAAAAGAGTTTCAAAACAGTGGTAAGAAAATAAACCCATCAGTTAAAACCTGTTGAAAGCCTGAGCAAAGAGCAGAGTCTTCAACAAGCATCTAAAGGGCAGCTGGGAGTGTCAGGAAGTTAAATGGGGAGGGGATTAGGAATTCACCCGACGTCTTCATGGAAACAGTATTTTTAATTTTGATAATGTCTTTCTATAAGGATCTGTGCATACTGAGTGACCGAGCAGTTGTAGACCTGTGTCTTAAGCAGATGAGTCTTTTGCATCACTGTGAGAAAAGCCAAGTACATGGCCAGAAGACTGGTTTTCAAGACATGGGGACGTTTCACACAAATGATTCTCCAAGTTGGAAAGAGGTAAGAAAAGTGTTCATGTGAGAACTTGCTTAGTTTTCCCAATATAGCTGCAAAAATACCCTCACAACATTCTGCATATTGACTTGCATGTCATGTTTTCCAGGTATGTGAAAAAAGTCCCTAGATGTCAGCTCTCTCCATGATGATGTGTCTTCAATTTGTGCCATTGGTACGTCCACACAACTATTTTGTCTGCCTTTTAGTCTGTCCCAGTGGTATTCAAACGTTTTAGTGCAGGACCCACTTTTTAGAATGTCAGGATTCACCAGAAGTGATGTCATTAACCTGGAAGTGATGTTGTGGCAGGAAGTGACATCATCAAGCCAGAAGTGCTGTCATTGTAACATAACTGACACTCCTGAAGTGAAAATTTGCATTCTTGGGCTGCAGCAATTGTACAACCATGAAACATCCCCGACAGAAAGCAAGATTAGGACAAAATGTAAAAGCACTGAACTAAAAACAAAATTAAAAAAAAATTGGTTTTCAGCTAGACATTCATGTCTTGGAGGGCTGGTCAGTCTCCACCCACTTCCCTCCTCTGTTACCCGTCCCCTCCTCTGCTATATTCAAAATTCAGTATGTTTTGCTCCTCCAACATGTCTGAAAGGAGAAGAGGAGGCAGCTTTTTTTTTCTTAGAGTGCAATCCTAACCAGGAGTTAGGCAGGCACAGTTAGGCCAGCACAGTTTGACTGGCATAAGGGCCACTGTAAAGCATTTGGACCACTCTTGGAGTCAGGGAGGATTGTGCACATCTGTGTGCTGGCCTCTCTGACTCCAAAAATAGCCCAAACATACTTTATGGTGTTCCTTATGCCAGCCAAACTTTGCTGGCCTAACTGTGCCGGCCTAACTTCAGGTTAAGATTGCGCCCTTAATCAGCAACAAGGACTAGGCGGTTAACCCTGAAATGGCTACTTGTGCACATATTCATTGCTCCAGCCTCCATGATCTTCTGTGGATACATTGTAGGGTTTCGCACAATTTATACATTGATGGCTTCATTACAGGTTTCAGTTCAACTGCGCTTGCCAGTTGGGGATCTCAGCTGTATTTTTTCCCCCTTAAAAAGTCCATCTCTAAGGCCAAGCAGCATTGTTTGTGCCAGGCTGCTCTGGAGATGGTGCCATCAATCTGCAAATAGATTGTGCGCACATGTATGTCTTGTAGTGCAGGGACTGGAGTATGTCTGGAACTGGAGAAGCAGAGAAGAGCAAATCCTCTGGGGGTTTGTGTCTTTACGGAAGAAAGCTCTCAGAGGTCTGTGGAGACTCGGCGTTATTGAGCTTTTTACTCAATTAATTGATTGGTTAATTAACTTTTTAAAAAACCTCCTAAATTACTTGGCAAACTTTGCTCATGGTAATTATGATAGGATTCCTGAAACCCTCGAACAACATTCTCAGGAATGTTCCTTTTTGTTTTTCCTTTTAAAGGGACCATTTACATGTTTCATGGGATTCATTCATTGCCATTATTATATGGGTTGTTTGCTTTAGGATTCTACTGCTAATCTCCCATAGTGTTGTGTGATGCTTTGGCTGGAGCTGCTAACTTTTTAAAAATTCACTAGGCTTTGGTAAAGGCTGGAAATGACTTAGCAACATCCACTGTGTGGTATGGATTAGGATAGACTTTACCTAAGAAGGTGATCCCCAGGTTTGTGGACCACAAATCACTGCAGGCTTTAGAGGTCAAAGCTGGAGAATATCACATTACTGTGGTGGGACTCTTGGTGTTGTGTTCTGCATCCCTGCCAAACTGGGGATAGGCTGTCATACAGTGACTCAGAATGCCGAGCTCCAGCCCCATAGCTGGGTGCTCGCTGATTGGCTTGCCCCCCTCCCAGCCACAGGAGGCAGCTGCAGCCCTCATTGGGCATCTGGCCATGGGGGCGTCGCCAGGAGCTCTCCTGGTGGCGAGGTGGCTTCCAGAGAGCCATTCTGTCTTGGATCCCAAAGGAAAATGGATCCCCACCCTCCCTCCCTCTTTTGCAGTCCAAGATTGGCTGGTCGCCATATTTGGGGCCGGGTAGGAATTTTTCTGCCTGCCTGATTGGCTTTTGGCGGGCAGTTTTTTCGCCTACCCTGGACTGCACTGGGGGATTAATGAGGTGGTTGTCACATACACAGACAGCAACCTTGGTCGCTTTATTGCAGGTTAGCACGGGCACAAAGGCTGGAAGGAGGCTTTTGGTGTGCATCTGGAGGTCAGCTAAGGCACTGAGTGACCCATCAGCAGGCCCACAGTTGCTGACCGGCGCGTGGGGCTGGCAGGGAATCTCTTAGCCTCAAGCCTTGGCCCCGCCCCAGATGCTTCCTGGCCGGGGCGGGGCCTGCGGGCCTGCTGCCTCCGCCCCCGCAGGGGTTGGGCAATGAAGGGTCACGCCCCAAGGGGCTGGCCCAGAGCCAGGATGTTTCACCCGCCAGGGGGCTGGCCGGCGGCTGGACCCCCACCTTCAGTTAAGGCCTTGCCCATTTATCCTGCCGTGATTAATTGCTGCTGGTCTCCGGCTCCTCTTCCTTGTAATTTGTTGCAATTAAGTGGCCCGTTCATCCATACGCATCTGTCTCTTGTGGCGTCATTGGGGGGTGCACAGCTAATGTGGCTTATTGTGGAGTATGAATCTGCAATGGCTTCCCACAAAGTAGAAAAGAGGAATCCAAAAGTTGAGGAGAACTCAAGCGTTCCCTATGAACCATCCCAATCTTATAGAAGGCTGCAATGGGAAGGGGATTATGTGCAAGATAAAGAGCTATGGCAGATTCCTACCAATTCTAATCAAGGTCCTCCCCAGTTGATTGAAGTAGGTAATGTATTATAGACCAGTTCACCTGTATTGCTTTATAACTGGGGGGAGATAACTGTATCCTTCCTCACACAGAAGCAAGCTAGAACAAAGGATTAGGAATTATAACATTTATGGTCCTCAGACTTGATTATAGCCAGGAAATCTGGAGGAGAGAAGGTGTAGTCACCACCTTCACAGCTGGAGATATTCTAAAGTTCAGGCAAAGAGTGAGAGAGGAATAAAACAGATTCTCTTCCCTAGTCCAGCCCAGCACAGTTATTACTACAAACATGTAACATCTGTAAAGAAAATGGTTCAGGTGACTTATCTACTCATGATGTCTACTCTGTGATGTTGAAAGATGGCCAACCCAATCCTGAGCTGGCTGGTAGCTGCGGGTGCTACGGTAGCCAAAAGGCTGCCGCTGCATCCCACAGTAGCCAGGCAGCCACTGGAGGCATCTTGGGAGAAGGATAAGGCTGGAGATCCACCAATGGGTCTCTTCACATCTGTGCCAGCTATTTAGGGCCACAAGGGCCTCCATGTTGGGACCACACGGCCAAACATGGTGAATAGGATCTGGCAGTGAAGGTAACCACTCACCCCTGCACCACCCCTCCCTTGCCCAGTAACATCCTCCTGCCCTGCCTGGAATTGGTGCTATGCCGGGGACTGGTGAATTCACCACCCACCAGTCTTGCTTTGCTGCCTCTGGGCGCACCACTCTGGCATGGCATCAGTGTGTGCAGTAAGCCCTTACCACCAGTGGTGTCATCTACTCACCAGTAGACGGTACGCTGGGCGGGACTTAGTGTGATCGACAGCCCGTCCACTCACTTCCGCTTTCTTTGCGCTCCCTACGTGGCTTTCCCTCGCCTCGGAGGGGGCGCCTGCTCGCCCAAGCACCCAGCGCACCTCCCACCCATCATCCCTGGCGAGCAGGCGCCCCCTCCGAGGCGAGGGAAAGCCGTGCGGCGAGCGGGAAGAAAGCGGAAGTGAGTGGACGGGCTGTCGATCACACTAAGTCCTACCCAGCGTACCGTCTACTGGTGAGTAGATGACACCACTGCTTACCACCTAAGCTGAATGTGCCTTAGAGCACATTTGTGACACCAGTGCAGGCGGTATACTCGCTTGCTTAATCTGTGCAAAGTAAAAGCACCTCATCTGAAAGCATGCATTCAGATACACAATTCTCCATTCAGCTAGGATGTCTGTCTGAGAGCCTGCTTTGACAAGGATGGAATTCCTGGCTGGATTGGGACAGATGTCCATAAAGCCCCTTTTCTTAGGAGCTATCCAGAGGACTACAGCTGACAGGTAAATATACTAAAAATAAAAGAAATGCACTGACTGAATATCCTTGCAGACATCAACAGCTATAGCACTCACAAACAAAAATTCACACAGATGAAACTCTATAAATTGAACACGTAGTAGTATAAAGTGCAAACACTATAAATCGTGTGTGTGTGTGTGTGTGTGTGTGTGTGTGTGTGAATTCCACCATGCCCATAGCAGGTATAAATCCAGGTAGTCCTGCTGCTACCTCATGTTTAGAAATTGAAATTGTAGGTTTTAAATCCCAGACCAGCTCCAATTATACAGATATTGAAAGTATACGGTAAGAGGGGGGAAAAAATCCCCGCAAACCATTGGCGTGTATCCAATTACGTGCAATATTTAGTGCTTTGATAATAACCTTTTTAAGGCAACAACGTTGGCACTCGAAAAAGGACAGATAGGAGAGAAGGACAAACGAGGCCTGACATAGAGATTGCCAGATGAATGTGACTTGAAATGAAATTTCAGCGTTGACGCAGTTGGAGGCTGACCCTCTGACCTCCCCTTCCCGGTTCTGCACCACCACACCCACAGGCCTCCATTTAATCTTTCGTCCTAGACAGTCCCCAGGATACCACTGCCTTTAGATCCCTCCCATTAGCTGCAGGAATCTAGGATATCCATGGCAACCAGGCCTGATTCTAACCCCAGGGAGGAGGCAGCGGAATTGAAAAGCCCCAGTCAGCTCCTGCCTCTCCAACTCCGTGAATTGGCAGTCTAGTTGTTTCCTGAGCTCCATTAGATTACGATGTACATTTCTCTCTTTCTTTGTTCCTTTCTTTTCAGCTGCTGCCGCTCTCTCCATGTCTGCGGGTGAAGCCTTCCTTGGTGTGCTTGCTTAGAGAGCTCTCTTTGCTCTTCGTTTTTTTTTCTCTTGGATTTGCTCAGTGTTTGGAGGGCACACTTTACAAATTAGTGACAAAGTCCCCCTGAATATGTCAAGTCTATCATCGGGCTGATCTTATAAACCAGCCAGCCTGGATAATAAATAGCTTTTTTATAGGACAGTTAAAACGTAGACTCAAATAACTGTAATCATTGCAAAAGTGATTGTTTATGGCACAGATGCTGAGGGTGAGATGCCTCCTTCCTTCTTGCCAATGCGACAGCTAATTTGTGCCCTGTTGCCCTGTGGAATTACAACTTGGCCCTCGATGGATTTGCATGTAATAAGTTAGCCAGCAGACCATTTGATGTGGTGTTAAGCACACTCTCAGGATCATATTTTGCAAATTGGTGACACTTTAATGCACAAAGAAGAGGTTTAAGAGCACATTATCATAGCTATTAGCAAAGAGAGCAGTTAGAAAGTTTGACTTGGTGTGGGGAAAACCCAGGTCCAAATTCCCACTCCATCTGGAGCTGCCTGGCTTACCCTGGGAGTAACTTTTTTTTTCTAACTACCTCACAGGGTTGCTGTGAGTATAAAATGAGGGTAGGTATGGTTGCTGCCCTGAGCACCTGGGATGAAAGTTGGGATAATAATATTGGAAACTGCAAATTGTCAACATTCACCCATCAAGTCTGACCATTCCTGTAGTGGCGTTTGCCCTGCCAACGTTGACTAGAGTATAAAAATGTCAACAGGCTCTGTGTTCTGACCAAAGTAATATTCATGCTATGCAAAATGATGTAACAGAAATAGTAATTGAAGTCAACCACAGGTGAAGCGCCATGCCAGAATTCTGTTTCTTTGAAGACGTTTCTGTAACAACAGATTAGAACAACTATTTTCAACCATTGTGCCATGTCACATTGGTGTGCCATGGGAGTTTTGGGATGGGACATATATTAGTAGAGCCTTCTCAGTGTGCCATGAGATGAAAAGAGTGAAAATCGCTGGATTAGAATCTTAATAAATTATAATTGACCGCAATCTGCAATTTCAGACAAAACGTACTACAATTCCTGCTTGGAAAGTCAGCAATTAAGATGAACCTGCTATCCAGGATATTACTTTTTATTTATGAATAGTCCTCTGAAACTTAGATAATGACAGAAACTGATATCACATTTTTTATGGCAAGATAAACCACCAACAGTACCTCCTTTTATAAACACCAGCTCAAGCATTAGGTAATATTATCAGGCATCCAATATAGCTAAAGTCACAGACAGTTTTGATTAGAAGAAGGCCACATTTGCTGAACAAAAAGAAGCTGGTATCTCCCTTACTTGGCTGTCATAGCATGAGAAAAAGGTAGAAGGGAATGATAGTTTGAAATCACAGCAGCGTCACACACCCAGCCCATGCTCTGCCCCGGGGCTGGGTCGATGCTCGGTGCCCCTCCCGTGGCTCCATGCCCCTTCACTGTCCACTGACATGCCCCCACCACACCAGGCCTCATTTCAGAGCTGTATGGGGGCAAATGAGGGAGGGTGGGAGGGTGTAGTGATGCTCGCCTCATTGCCTCCCTCATCCCGCTCCAGTAATGCGCCCTCTGGGGCATTCCCCCCCACACACACAAAATGGTAGGACTGTGACTGGAAGCACAATCCTAACTTGCATTGGAACAGCGAGTTCCAGCAAGTTGGGAGTGCTCAAGAGGCTCCCTGGGGCAAGAGGACGTTTACGTTGTATTGCAGGTGCAGAGCTAAGGATGCCATGTGGCCTGAATCAGAGCCATGCAGCCTGGGGATGGAGGCATCCTGGCTCCACCCTCTTCCTGGGCCGGCACGCCTCCCGGCTCACCCACCCCTGCCCAGTTCCTCCCTCCCGGAACCGGTCTTGTGCCAGCTGAGTTCAGCTGGTGCACGAGCAGTGCAGTGTGGCCTCGGGCCGGCACATTTGGGCCAATGCTGCTGCTAACGTCAGCCCAATGGTGCTTTGAGGATTGCGCCCTGAATCACAACTCATTCACTCAAAGGGGTGGTGCCCTCAACCATCTTTGAGGGCTGTTCTTCACTGGCAATCATCGGTGGAATGTCCAGCTGGTTTTCTGTCCATTGCTTCTCTGGACATTATAAGGTGGACATTTCTATACATTATGAGTTGGACACCACCAAGGCACTTGCCCTGAAAGTCTTTCACCTCTTCTGGCCCATCCAGTAAATCGGCTGCTCAGGTATATCCTGAAGGAACAGGAATTCCTTCCTTCCTATACAAAAGAAACATGACAGTGCCAAATTCTCTGTATTTGAGAAGGGGGCCCTAAAATGAGCTCTGACCTGTGTTCAGGTTCATTGTGAGTTTTCCCTCACCATTGCTCAAGGCATCTACCTCATCATTTCCTTGCCTGCAGCTCCTTGGTAAACAAAGGAACAATTTTTGACTCTATAGCAGAGCAGAGGCCACTCAGGAGCAATCTGGTCCACTAGTCATTTCCTCATTCAAGAGGTCAACCAGAGCTTTGGATGAGTCACTGACCTGGTAAGAGGAAATGCCTCCAGGACTCTATCTGGAACCATCAGTTTCTGGGGGTGGACCATACAATTCATACACCCCACAATTGCAGGGGTAAGGAGCTGCAAAAATTGTATTGTAAATTGTTTATTTTTGTAAGTACACCTCTCTCTGTGAAATTATGTCAGATATATTTAAAGCAGTAATGCAAAATATGTACAGGCATGCCCTGGTATCCACTGGAGATTTGTTTAATGTTGCCT
>JAJKFI010000171.1:772929-787690 GCA_029204185.1 Lerista edwardsae | reverse complement strand
GGGAGCGCCTGCTCGCCAGGGGGGATGGGTGGGGGGGCGCGCCGGGTGCCTGGGCGAGCAGGCGCTCCCTCCGAGGCGAGGGAAAGCCGCGCGGGGCGCGCGAAGAAACCGGAAGTGAGTCGACGGGCTGTCAATCACTCAAGTCCCGCCCAGCGTTCCGGCTTGCGAGAGAGTAGATGACACCACTGGATTGCGCCCTGATACATTCATATATGCTGCCCTACCCATTAATCCTACCACCATCTCCAACCCCCTATGGTTTCTCTTGTGTCAGTATTTAACTATAAGCCCTTTGAGGCCAGGATATGTCTTTTCACTGTGTAAAGTATGACAGTATACATGACGTATATTGACAACACAATAATTGATAAACAAAAACTTAAAATACTATTATAGTTGACAAGATAATTATCGTGCTATTTGTTGCAAAAATGTGCATTACAGTACTTCCCATTAGATGTCTATCTGATTTTAACAGGGTGGTAAAACAAATATGAGCTGTGACTATAGTGATCATCATACCTGATCCCGCGTGAGTTCCAGATCATAGGGTTAGGGCAGTGAGAGCTTTGCCCCCCGCCTGATGATGACCACATGCAGCCTTGCCCCCACCTTCCTTGTGACATGCAGTGACAAACATTGATCATGCAGATAGTTCCTCCCATGCCTAGGGCATGCCCCACTATACGTACAGGGTGGGAGAGAGAATAAGGAATTAACAGGGCTCATATTTCACATAGATAGGAGGAAAATTGATTTCATTTACAATGTTCTGGTATAGTAAATGTCAAGACAATATAGACCCTAACTAATTGTTTTCGTTTCTCTAAAGGTATTGTAAATTTTTTGTATTGTAAATTATATTGTAATATTGTATTTTACAAACAAGTTTTCTTAAAAAAAAGAAGGTAAGAGTCAACCTCTCTGTTTTTCCTAAAAATGTTCAGCTAATATGAAGGAATTTTGTTTAATTTTCATCAGTGGATTTTGGCATGATCTGAACACTCAGCTCATGATCAGATTTGGCATGATCAGAACATTTGTTGGCCTAGGTTAAGTCTGGGAGCACTCGTATCTCCTACACATGAAAATACATGGAGTGAGAATACATGTAACAATCAAGTCTATGTTCATGGTTGTGAGGTTAGATCTAGCCCCTCCAGCTTCATTAATCCAAGCTGAAATAATGTGCTCTTATAAACATATTTGATTATGCTTTATTTAATTTAAGGCTGAGTTGAAATAGTTATTTGCAAGGATTTTCAGTAGTACTGGAAAATAGCTCCCTTTAGCCGTGATTTTTGGCACGCCTCCAAAAAACATGTCTCTATTTGCCCTGCTCTCTTGCTCTCATTAAGCCCCAGTGATGTCATCACAGTCATATCGGACTGGTTATGCCACACTGTGGTGTCCTTGCATTCATTGCATGATCCCCGATTGGGTGGGCTCCCATTTGTGCCTAATCCAAGAAGCCACAGACAGGGAAATAAAACAGCATGCAAAAGTATCAGACCAGAAAGAATGAGACAGAACGAAAGTGAGGAATAGAAAATAAATTCTATCCCACCGCTCTCCACACTTCTGGTTTGTCTTCCAGTCCAGGGGATGGGAGGAGTAGAGGCTGGCACATCATCGAGTTGGGGGGCAGCATTTGACACATTGTCTTTGGTATCAGGAGGTCCTGGGTTGGCACTGCTGAGCTTACAATGATAATTGCATTCACATTCTGCCAAATTCTATCTCATTCCTCTCTCTCTCTCTCCTCTTTTGAATACCATATGCTTATCAATCGACTGGGTTTGATCAGGATCAAAACTCAGAGTAATGTGTCACCAGCACACTATACATCAGGCTGTATTGTTTACATTCAGAGCTGTTCAATGGCCTCAAGCCCTTTCATCCAATTGTGTTGAGTTATGTTTGATGGAGAGCTGGTTACTACCCAACAAGAACATGTGAGACCAATCTGGACCTTATACCATGTGTTAGAGGGTTGTAATTCCTTATAGTTTTCAAGGCTTACTGTTGTAGATAACTCCTGGCTTAGTTGCTGGTCCTAGAAACTCAGGTTGTAGCCATCTTGATACAGCCAACTTGCTCAAGCAGGTGTAGGTCTGCCTAGGTAGGTGACCTCCTAGTAACCCCATGTTCCGTGTATGATACTTTAAAGTTCATGATGAAAAATGCTGATTCTTCTGGATGTCACAGTAGCTTTCGATACCATCAATCATCTTATCATTCTGGGCTACAATGCAGGAATGAAATACGAAGGCACTGTGTTAAAGTGACATGGCAGCATGGTTCTGGCCCTTCATAGCCCTTTATGAAGGGTTAGGCCCAGAAAGGAGTGCTTCTGCACTACTGCAGCTATTGGCTTAAGGCAAAAATTTTCAACCAGTGTGCTGCGACATATTGGTGTGCTGCAAATAGTCTGAAGGTGTTCTATGGGGGGGGGAATCATTTATTAATAGGGCCATTGTGTGATGTGAATACACCACTTGCAATGTGGTGTCAATTGTCAATAAACTGATGGTGTGCCTTGACAATTTTTGTACCTTATCAGTGTGCCATGAAAAAAGGTTGAAAATCACTGGCTTAAGGGGTGCTGTAGGGTTCTATCTTTGTCCCTCTATGTTCATTAACACATACATGAACACATACATGAACACCATGGGCAGCCCAATCCTATCCTTAGCAGTGCCCAGCACCAAAATGGCAACGGCTGCATCCAGAGGGAGCTGCCGGGGTCTCCTTGGGGTAAAAGAACATCTGCTCCCTTACCCTGAATAATGCAGCTATGGCGCCAATGGGTCTGCTTGTCTCTACACCCATTCTTGGTAGATGCGGCATCGAGGAGACCCACGTTGACCCATCAAGCGGGGGTCAGCACCTGCTGGTGCAGCGCTGCCCCAGTGCTGGCGCCCCCTCTTGCTGGGTGCCAAAAACATGTTTTTTTGTTTACAACACCTGGAGACGGTGAGAAAAATTCAGATGCCCTGAAAATTCACCACATGTAAAGGAATGTTTAAATTTGCTTTGTATTTAGAAGGAACCCAGTCAAAATGCAGGGTTGCACGGACCCCCCACCGCCAAGAAAGTTCCCCCCCCCGAATCTTATCAAAAACACTTTGGTTTCCCCTCAAAATATTTTACCTGAGGATGAACTCTCAAATTTCACTACAGGCAAAATTTTTGAGGCATGTTGGATCCCTTCAAACACCCTTGGGTTTGGGGGAGTCTTAAGCCACCTACTAGCCAGCAACCAACCAACAGACAATACCATGTTTAAACACAAGCAATAGTTCTGAACAAGACATCAGTTTGTGTTCAGTTTCAGCTGTAAACCCGGTTCTCTGCCACCTGCACAAGAAAGGTATTGCTCCGATAAAACAAATGCTTACATGCATAATTAAGCAGCAGTACAATATGACACAGCCTACTAATTTGTTGAACAAGATTCAGCAGAGTTATAAAAAAGGGAATTTCGAATGAGCAGCATCATAGCTCACTATGTGACAGAAGGAAGACAGACCTGATACGATTCTTTGAATATTATAACTGTGTCCTGGCAGAACAGCATACAAATTTGGTTTTAGTAATTTCTGAGCTTGAAAACAAAGGCACAGTACGCTCAATTCAGCAGCAAAATGGTCTATTTAAATATGTATCACATAGGAAACCCAGGTGAAGCTCATGAATATACACAGATTTTGGTTTCCAAGGCCCATGGGAATGTTACTTCTTTGCTTCTCTGAGGTGGGCGGGGCAAATGCCTCAGCAGGCATCAGCCATGAGTGGGGTCTGACAGCCAGATGTCTTTGGCAGCTCTTTAGCCTTGTCCCAAACAGCCACGCCCTTGGCTGTGGAAGGGGGAAACTAGCATACGTCAGTTGCTAGGCAATATTTTCTCCATCTTCAGCATCTCATAAAAGGACAATTTGAGCCAGGAAAAGAGCAGAAGGATAACTCTCATAGGCACTGCTAAGAAACTGTCCCATTTCAAGTGGGCTCTCACTGGCTGGTAAATACACCTGGCATATGTGTGCGTTGTGCGATGTAACTGAAGAGTGTGACTTTGTATCTTGGTACCAATGACCATGAGGATGGGAGAGGAGCACATCTCTCAGGGAGTGACAGGTAGGATATATTGGTGGCTGATCCTCTTACCCCAAGAGACACAGATTTCCATCCCTCACTCACGTGCAGCCTCCATTTTCTGCAGAAAATGCTCACACAGGCATAGCAAGATGCCCATTCTTACCAGTCAGCTTAGGCAGTATTTTGGGGTACATAAAAATACAATTTTCCTTCTGGAATTACCGAAAATATTTATTTATTTATTATTTATTTATTAAATTTATATCCCACCTTTATGCCCGAAGGCACTCAAGGCGGCGTTACAGTAAAAAAAATAAAAACAAACTTAAACATTAAAAAAAACAGTTAAAAAACAGTATTAAAATACAATTAAAATTTTTTTAAAAACAACAAACAAGCCCCGTGGATCATAAGATTAATAAGAATAAAAAGATAACACCTGTCAACAATTAAAAGCTTTTTGGAATAAAAAGGTCTTCAGCCCCCGCCAAAATGTTAGCAAAGAGGGGGCAGTTCTCAATTCGAAGGGGAGGGTATTCCAAAGTTGGGGGGCCACCACCGAGGAGGCCCTCTTCCTGGCCGCCACCCCTCTCACCTCTCCTGGTGGTGGCACAGTCAAAAGGGCCCCCCCAGATGATCTAAGAGTACGGGTAGGATTATATGGGAGAAGGCGGTCCCTCAAATACCCCGGACCTGAGCCGTACAGGGCTTTAAAAGTCAGAATTAGCACCTTGAATTGGGCCTGGAACAGAACCGGCAGCCAGTGTAGTCGCCGAAGCAGCGGCTCGACAGAGTCAAACCGATGTGCCCCAGCAACCACCCGAGCCGCCGCATTCTGTACTAGTTGTAGTTTCCGGACTATCTTCAAAGGCAGCCCCACATAGAGCGCATTGCAATAATCTAATCTAGATGTCACTAGGGCATGGGTCACTGTGGCCAGGTCCGCGCAGCTCAGGTACGGCCGCAGCTGGCGAATCAGCCGAAGCTGAGCAAAGGCTCCCCTGGCCACCGCCGCCACCTGGGACTCCAGGTGTAGCTGTGAATCCAGGAGAACCCCCAAGCTGCGAACCTGCTCCTTCAGAAGAAGTGCAACCCCATTCAGAGCAGGACGATAGTCCAATACCCGAGCTGTGGATTTCCGAACCAAAAGCACCTCTGTCTTATCCGGATTTAATGTCAGCTTGTTCGCCCACATCCAGCCCCCAACCGCCTCCAGACAGTGATCCAGGACCTCAACCGCCTCCTCAGAATCAGGGGGAAAGGAGAGATAAAGTTGGAAAATGAAAGTAGAACCGATTTGTACTCACAAATGTTTTTGGGAGAAAATGTTTCAGTTCTCAGGAAATGCATCAGGAGAATTAGGTAAACACAGGCCTAGTTTTCACCATGAAACCACCTTTAATTCTAGCTCTGCAGATTTTCTCTCCAACCCTAAAAAATGTGCATTGTGGTGTTAGTGCAGTGTTCATGCCATGCGGCCTAATGCCTCAGTTATTGGCACAGAGCTGATTTTCTGCAGTCTTCCTCTTAATAGGGACATTATTAATTGTCTAAACACAGATGCAGAGTTCTAGATTCAGGCTGGCCCATCTTTTCACATGTAACCGCCTCTCAAGCTTGAAAGGATGAACCTGTCTTATTTTACAGTTGTATTAAAAATGATAGGTCTATAAACGCAGCAGTAAACACTGAAAAGCCTTCTCTTTATTTCCAGCTCAACTTCAGTGTAGGCAAGGATTATAGAAGCTTATTGCGCTGCCATAAGTTCCCCAGTGATAATGGAACAGACACTGCCTGCCAGAAATGCAGTTGACACCACACCAAATTATTTCATTTTCTGACTAATTCTGGATTCAGGCTTAGTTCAACCAAGATGAAACTCACAGTAACCCCCAGGTGTGTGTCTCTCTCTGAAACAACCAACGGGGGATGACACTTTTGCCCCTGCTGTCTGATGCTGGAGTCCCCTGTGAATGCCTTTATGGTTTTAACAATTATCTGGGATGGCAGAAAGAAAATGACACGGCAGCCTTTCATTTTAAGATTCTAGAGTAACAAAGCTGGAAGAAAATAGAGATATTATGATTCTAATGCTTGGGATTAGTTTACCTCAGCAGAAAATCTATTACAATAATAACTTTTCAATGAAATGCAATTGACTTTTTCTTTCCCCTAAAGTCCTGCAATATTTCAGTGGCAAGATTTCAGTTATCTATTACACCGCTCTAAGGATTGCTCTTATCAGCTGGACTCTGTTCCTGCAGATAACCAGAGGTGTACATTTGCTCAGGGAAAGTGACGAATCTAGAATGTTCAAAGAAGTATATGCCTATGCTGTAAATCTGCTTGTGATTTTATTTATTACAGTCTACACTAGCATGCTTGCAAAAGTCATGACATGCCAAACCAAACTCAGTCCACTGCCTGTATATTGTGGCCTGGCAGGTATTTGACCCCATCTCAACCTACCCCACCCCGGGTTCTGCAAGCCAAGGCAGTCAAACACCATGTCATTCTAAAAACCCCTAGTGGGCTGTCTTGCAAGGTTCATGGGTTATGTATGGTTTTGTCAATGATCACGAGTTGTATAGGTCAGTGCTAAGGTAGAAGAAGCATAGAGTGAGGGGAATACCTACAATACTGAAAATAATACATGAGCTACAATCCGATTGATGATTCCTTAGGAGCAAGTCTTGCCAAACTCAGTCAGACTACTACTGACTACATACTTCATTTTTTTTCATAAATCTGTGAGCCAGATTTATGTTCCAAGGAGTGCTTAGTTCAACATACAAAATGAAATATGTATAGAACCAGGCTGTGTACATCTGTTTCTCAACTACCTGGAAAATGTTAAGTCAAACTCTTAAGCGTATTCATATAAACCTGTACAATGTATTCATTCCAGATCTTATACAACTTGTGGCCCAACAAGTGAAATGCAGTCCCCAGGTACATATGGTACAGAGTTGCCCACTGGATGTAAAACCCAGTCACTTTTGGGCAGAAGATTTAGCCAAGAGGGTTAATGCCTCCGTTTGCCCGAAGATAACACCTGAAGATCTCAAGGTCGTGAGCTCGGGACTGCCAGAAGTCTCTGCAAGCAGCAGACCTTGGAAACTGCGGCTGATTAAAAAAAGCTGAGTTTCAGCTGCCTCGTGGGAGGAGGAGTGTGCTGAAATCAGCTGCATCTCTGGTGGCAGCAGGGAAGCCTCATCAGCCAGCAGACGACAGACGGGTGGCTAAAGAAAGAAGGCTAAATCCAGAAAGAAAGATCTGTAGGAGTGTTGTTCTTGGAAGATAGAACATTCTGTAAATTGTAAAAACCTTCGGGTTTGTGAGAAAGTCTGCCTATGTAAACCGCCTTGAGTTCAATCATTAGAGAAATCTAGTGATATTAAGAAAGGTGGTATATAAATAAATGTATTATTATTATTATTTTTTAGGGCTTCTGTACCCACTGTTGTTGGGAAAGGGGTGTGAAAGTTTATTTTCCATGTTTTGCATGTATGCAGAATGTGCCTATGGATACTGTAGCCCACCAGACCAGAAAGTGGAGTTATGCACATCCATCCATGGTGTGTGTGTGTGTGTGTGTGTGTGTGTGTGTGTGTGTGTGTGTGAAATTGTTTTTCTTGTGTGTATGAAAGAAGCAGAAATTGTTAGATGTTTTCTAGATGTTAAATTACTGGATTATACTGTGTATTGCATATTTTGATGACCTGTACTTTTGTGCCTAAGTTGCATACGTTTTACATTATTTGGTATGGTTGCATGGATTGCATGTTAGAATAGAAAGCCTTAAAACAGGCACTAGGAAGCAGAGGATTTTAGAAGGGATGAGGAGTTACAAAGGTTAGAGGGAGAGAGGAGAAGAGAAATTATTACTGATCCTTAATCTGCTGGGTAGACTAGGGTACAATGTCGTTCTGTGAAGCAAGGCCAGAATGTGTGGATTCAGAAAAGGAAAAGGAACAATGCAGCCAAAATGGTGCTCTTGACAGGCAGGGAAAGTAGCTCCTCCGAAGGTGAAAGTGGCTACCAAGGCTAGCAACTCTCTGAGTGGGAAAAAGCTCACAAAATCAGAGGAAGAAAACCCCAGAATTCAGAACATAGAACATAGACATTCCCAAGTAGATCCTGGAATATTTCCCAGGTGTGAAGTCAGAAGTTTCCTGAGCTTCACTGTACCTTCCAGGAAGGTACAAAGGCTTAATTGCACCCCACCTGGAGAGGTTCCTGAAGGACAAAAGGTATGGCAGGCTGTGTTCTGCACCCAAGCTGAGGTCATTGGTAGAAGCAACATCATGGAGAAGGAGGCTGGCTAAGTGCCCTGGTCCTTCTCAATGAGAAGGAGAGTGTCCAGGTGCCCTGGTCCACCAGCCAGTTAATCATTATTCAGGAAACATGCAAGTGAGATTTCCAAGGTGGAGAGCCTGAACTTGCAAGACCTTGGAGGAAGGTGACACTCAGGTGCCCTGCAGTGCTACAGATTTCCGTTCCGATCAATGGCCCTTCATTAGCATAAACTTGATTAAAGGGAGCTGTGCTTCAACCCCTCTAAGGAGAAATCCTGGCTGACGCTCAGGGCTGTCAGCTAAGGAACCAAGATGGAGTGAAGAGAGATTGAACTTATTTTGGAAAGTGAGATTGTGGGCAATAAGTGGCACCAGAGAAATTGATGACCTTGCTTATACTAACTTCTAAATGATCCTAGTCATACTTTAGTCCAAGACAAATTTTCCCCAGTTTCCAACAGAGAACTGATTCCCCCAAATTGACTTTCCTTTAGCCAATTAACATCAAAGAGCTTTCATTGAATAGCACCTTATTTTTTTGCATTTTAAAATGCTGTGCTGCTTTTGTCAAGTCATATACCATGAATTGCCATCTTGACTGCTGTAATGTGAATTAAATGTGTATTCAGTATAAGTCCCATGACATGGTTGGCAGATTAGATAGGGGAAAGAAGGCTGTATCTCAGAATCTTGTAGTTCCTGTAACTTTGCACCCTTGCAGTATCTCTGCACACCCCAAGATAGGCTTTGGGGACCTCATTCATATGATAGACTTGCCGCCTTGGGTGCCTTCGGGCACAATAAGGCGGGGTAAAAATCTAATAATAAAAATAAATAAATAAATAAATAGACCTGCAATGACCAGCAGAGAGACAGAGCTCTTATTTTTTTTATTAAATTTTTATTTTTAATAGAACAACACAAACTCACTACTACAAAACGAAAACTAAACAAAAAACCAAATTCAGAATATATAAGTCAAGCGTGGAGTAGTACAACTAAATTACTTACAACCTTTACAATATAGTAATAACTACTCAAAGTAATACTATGTCTCTTAGCCAACCTCTTATTCTTTTCTTTTAATACTTCTTTCTTTTATCTACTTATCATTTATTTTAATCCCCAATACAATATTTTCCATCTAAATCCTCCACCTATTCATCCAATCCACAATTCGTTACACCAACATTTCCCTTCTCATGCAGGAAGTCTGTGAACAGTTTCCAGTTAGTCATAAATGACTTTACTGACTTCTCTTTAAGTAAAATCGTAAGTTTGCCCATTTCCATTAAGTCCAGAATTTTTATCCACCATTCTTCAATTGAAGGTATCTTTAGAACTTTCCAATATTGAGCATCCAATATCCTTGCTGCAGCTGTCATATACAAAAATGAGGTTTCAAAGTCTTTTAGTACCTGATCCTCAATTATATTCAGCAAGAATGCTTCTGGTTTCATTCATTAATTTACCTTAAAAATTCAGTGCATCTGCTGGTGTATCTGAGCCCAATATCTTTTTGCTTTTGTACAAATCCACCACATATGGTAAAATGTACCTTCTTGTTTCTTACACTTTCAGCATTTATTCGACACATTTTAATACATTTTTCCTACTTTTGCTGGTGTTATATACCATCTATACATAATCTTGTAAAAATTCTCTTTAAGATTTATGTTCAATGTAAATTTCAATCTTTTAGTCCACAAACTTTCCCACTCCTCCATTAAAATCGCATGACCAATGTTTTTTGCCCTTTGTATCATACATTCTTTAACTTGTTCCTCTTCTGTCTCAACAGTAACCTATACATTTTAGCAATACATTGTTCTTCTCTAGTACACAATTGGGTTTCTAATAATGACATTTGGTCTTCAAAGCCTTTTATCTCTCAAACAGCTGCACATACTGAAACCATTGAGAACTGTTCCCTTCTTCTAATTCCTCTCTTGTCTTCATCCTGTATTCTCATGAAAAAACTAAAAAAAATTCTATATAATAACCAGACATCTCTTGATGTTGTACCACAAACAAAAACGTGGAGAAGCCTATAATGGTATTTTTGTGTAAAACCTATTTTTATATTTGTTCCATATTCTCAATAGTGCATGTCTAATATAATGATTTTTGAATTCCATATTTGCCTTTAATTTTTCATACCATAAAAACCCATGCCAACCAAACCTTCAGTCTGTTGTTTCATAATATCAACCATTCTTTCAACCAAATAGAGGATAGATCTCAATGCCACAGGGCGACTGGAGATTTGACTAGAAGAAAATGGCTATAGCCCTATCTCTGCAACCCTTTTTTGGGAAGTCTTGGTTGTGGGGTGAGAGCACCTACTGTATCCCAGAATTGAAAAAAAAAATTGGTGGACTGAGGCTGTAATCTCATCCCTTTCTCCATTTAAGGGTCAATGGAAAGCTTGGGTATAGGGAGGGGTGTAATTTATACCCCTTGAAAAGGGAGGGGTATAATTTATTTCAAAAAATGAAAGATCATGAACAATGGTGACATGAATGGATCAACATAGGGAATGGTTATTTCTCTGGTCCATCCATAACTGGGCTTCCTCAATAGGCCATGCTATAATGGAGGATGCCCCTGCTCTAAGGATGCCCATTTTTTAGAGGGCAGGAGAAGAAATACAACACATTTCTTCTAGCGGCCACCCAAGTGCTTCTCTCTCAGCACTCCTGGGGTGCTGAGTGAGGAGCATGCAGTGACCTTCATGGCCTTCTGGGAAGGTTAAAGGGGGGAAGATTATCTTATCTTAGCAGGCAGCATCGCCCCTGCTTGCTCTCCAATGGGGACTTCACTATTGGAGAGCAAGCCAGGTCTGGCTACATTGTCTGCTTGGGGGGTAGGGAAGGGTTGTATGCTTGTATGACAGCATCTTCTTTCCTCTTTCACCCTACAGCCAATGTGATTGGGCGTAGCTTGCTCTCCATTGGAGGTCTGTCAGAGAGAACTCCAAGCCTGTGACCAGATTAGCCACTGGGGGAGGATGGGAAGAAGTGGGCACAGGTGGGTGCTTCCTTTTCCCTTTGTCTCCCAGTAGCCAATGTAACTGGATTCAGCAACTTCTCAGGAGGAATGTTGCCATCAGAGAGCAAGCAGGGAGGGACAAGTGTAGCTATGGTTGCCATTACCACCACAAGCACCTGCAGCTTCCCAGGTAAGCTTGGTAGTTGTGGGGGGAACAAGCTAAGGGCAGGGCACTCCTTAAAACAATTAATAAGACACTCAAAATGAGTAGAAACATGAATGAATATCCACATGGGGCTTTTGAAAATAAGAAAGGCAGACAGCCCACTTGATGCATGGGATAGAAATGAGACTGACTGACAGCTGGAATCTAATTTGCTGGGACTTATACCTGTCATTTCAGATGCAAAGCTGGACTCAACTTGCATCTGCAGAACCTGCTGTAAGCTCTTTTAACCCACCCACCCCAATTACATCTGTCTTCACCCTAAATGAACCTGGTTGCCACTGAAAGCGAATTAGTCTGGTGACTGAGCACATCCTTATAGGAATCTCTTGGTGTTTGTTGAAAACAGTTGGACAAAGGCAGAGACATGCTATGTTCATGTCCAGAAAGCTGCCAGCCATGACAGGGAATATCACTGTTTCCCAAAATGACTATATGTTGTAGTCAAAGTGTTGTGTGTGCAAAGCCACAATTTTCTGTTTGACCCCTTGGCTACGCAACGAATTAAAATGCATGCTATTTGTTTATTTATTTGTGAGATTTCTACCCCGCCTTTCCTCCGCCACGATGCCCAAAGCAGCTTACAATTATTGGAGGGGGGGGAGAAAAAGTATATTACATAAAAGTAACAAAATAAAATAGGCAATAAAAATATAAACAGGGTAAAAAGAATTGTTGAAAGGGGGCAAACAATTTACAATGCAGGTTTTGCTGCAGAGGTACCAGAGGCAGACATATCAACATCAAACGCTAGATGAAACAGAAAAGTCTTGAGCCCTCGCCGAAATGCCAGGAGGGAGGAAGATCTTAGATCTCCTGGTAAAGAGATCATAATTGTGGTGCCACTACTGAGAAGGCTTGCCCCAGTGCCACCAACCCACTAACTTGGGAGAAAGGTGGCACTTGTAGGAAGAACCCCTCAGATGACCTAAGAGGGCGGGCTGGAAAGTAAGGGTGAAGGTGGTCCCTTAGTTAATCTGATTGGACCTGAACCATGGAGGGCTTTTATGACAAGCATGATGTGTCAACAGCCCTTACATGAACAAAATATCATATGTGGGCTTTCTTTGTCTTTCTTCTCATTATTGTGTGCCTGACACAAACATTACAATAAATGAATAATTGATCTAGTGATGAATGTAAACTCATAGAAATCTCCCCTTCGTATTCCCCACCTCTTTGTTTTAAGACATGATTTCTTGGTTTCTTTTCTTGATTGTTATGGAAATCTAATATTAATAAAGTCATAACAGTGTAATTTGATTCTGCCAGTCTTAAAGTTATGAACACCCAGCAAAGTTATGAACGCTTGATAAAGTGACACACGATGGAGAAATTCAGAATACACACTGAACTTCCATGGTTTTGTAATAAACATACTGACAAATTATTTTAAATGGAAGTCCCTGTCAGGAACCCTGGCCAAGCAGGAACCCTGGGAGCAAGGTATGCATTTGGAATAGCATGTAGGAGGGGAAGGGAGTGACTGCAGGAGAGGAGATGCACTGAAAAAAGTTTGATGTGCAAAGCAGAGGGATTGGTGGACAAGGTCTCTTCCCTTCTCAATGCACTGAGCACATAATTTTGGCATGTTTTAGTGTTTTGGAAGCACTAAAAGCACAGACACTTTAAATTGTGCTTGGCTGGGAAATCTGCTGCAGCTGGTGGTTTCCTTCCAAAATATTATTTTGGGTTTCAGACTGTAAGAAGTTCTTGATACAGCAAACCATATAAAAAGTACCATATAAAATAAACTGCACCCAGTTGCCTTACAATTGTTTGTCCTATAACCACAGTAAAATGCCACTGTGATAAATCTTTAAACAGTGGGGTCAATAAAGCAATAGTACTTTACTGTGAAAACTGATCATTGAATGTAACGACTGATTCATTACACTATTAATGTGTCCTCAGCTTTGTCTTAAAGGCAGTTTACTAAGCGAGTGCTCGTTAACTACTGTAATGAATAGTTTCTTGGAGGGGAGAAAAGGCATAAAACAGTCTCTGGGTAAATTTATCAACAATCATGTGGGCAACTTTCAGGATGCTGAACCTTGGGGGAAAAGGATGATGATATTAAGAGATATTTCATGGCAACAATTCAAGATTTTGCATTGATTAGTAAAAAGTTGAATTGGCATATGAAAAAGCATGGTAACATCATAAATTATCATCTTGGAGAGCAAATGTGTTTGCTTTATTCTATTTGTTCCTTCTTAGGTAAAAAGATCTGGAGATCATCTAGGTGCAGAGTTATTGTAAGAATGATTTCCCACATGTTTGGATCTAGTTGTCGTGTTGGTGGTACTTGCAGCTGAGAGCAATATTTGACATGAAGAAGTTACTAAAAATGTCAACCCATGTGTCACATTCTGCTTATTCCTCATGTATTGTTTTATTTAATATATCTATGTTGTTTGTTGTCTTACGTTTCCAGAAGCAGCCAATGACAAGGATGGGAAAAACAGTTTAGTCAGATAATTGTTATAGAGATACAGATGGAAAACTCAAAAACTATCCAATTTAGTGGCAACCCCATCTTGAGTATCACTTACAGTTCTGCCCCTAGGAGACTGTTTCTGTGGGCTGTTGTTTTAATGCATAATGCAGAACGTTAGAAACCAAGAAAAATAGAGGACTTTGTCTTAGTTAGTGGAACATATCCATCATTTGATGAGAGCAATCAGGATAAGCACTGCCAATCAATTCAATAATGCTGGTTGACTAATCGCCTACATCTTCAATCAGATTAAACTGTGACATAAAATAAATATAAATGACTTGCATACACGAAAATAAATAAAATAAATCCAAAATATTTAACAAAATATTTAACGAAAAATAAAAACGAAATAAATCCGCATATTGATGATGTAAGGGGTGACCAGGTCCAGATCTCTCCCTCCCTCCCTCCCTCCCTCTCCCCTCCCCAGGCTCCCTCCATCTTGGGGGCCCCTAAGAGTTTTGTGCCTGGCGGATCTCACCCCATGACCCATCACCCTTCCCGTCACAACCATTTCAAGAACGTGACAAAATGGAGGTCAGAGGATTGGGCAAAGGGAAGAGTAGAGAACCAAAGTCAGAAGAAGGACGCCCCAACCTCCATCTAAACGTGTCAAATTAATGCCTATGCCAGAAACTCCATCAG
>JAJKFI010000171.1:744325-769185 GCA_029204185.1 Lerista edwardsae | reverse complement strand
CTCTCTCTCTCTCTCTCTCTCTCTCTCTCTCTCTCTCTCTCTCTCTCTCTCTCTCACTCACACACACACACACAGAGTCCACACAAGAAAAACTTGCAACCACCCCTAAGAATCACTCAAAGCCTGAAAAACTGCAATGTAAGATATTTGAGAAGAGCAAGCCTACCCTTCCCACCAGCTAGGGAGAATGAAAGAAATTCACTTGGAGTTCATGTCCCCTCCCATGGTTGTCAGAAATAATATAAAATTATGCAGTTACAAATTATTTATGCATCCATTTCTGATTCCATTCCTGAGATTAATGAACGCCTCCTCTCTCCATTCACACACATTCCAGAGCTGAAAGTAGCCCAGCTGAAAAGCCTCCACACTGCATGCTTCCTTACTTCTTGGTTGACTCCTGACTTCCAAAAGCACACATTATAGTGCTCCTCTCAGCAGTCTTTGGCTGGCCTCCTTGCGTCCACATGAAAAGCAAGGAGCCCGTGCGCTTTAGTGCTCCTCCCACCTCTGCTCGGCATTCTTTGGCTGGCAGCCTCATGTGGTCTCCTCCTGCTTCCACAAAGCAAAGCAGTATCACTTTAGTGTCCCTCCCACCTCTGCTTGGCAGTCCTCATAAGTCTTCCTGATGAGCAACAAAAATGCACTTCCACTCTAAATGGGGTCCAGGGCAAACCGGGATACACTTCAAACCGGGCGGGACACTGGGGCAACCTCCCTAAACCGGGATAATTTAGCCGAGAGGGTTAATGCCTCCGTTTGGCCCAAAGATAACACCTGAAGATCTCAAGGTCGTGAGCTCGGGACTGCCGGAAGTCTCTGCGAGCAGCAGACCTTGGAAACTGCGGCTGATTACAAGCTGAGTTTCAGCTGCCTCGTGGGAGGAGGAGTGTGCTGAAATCAGCTGCATCTCTGGTGGCAGCAGGGAAGCCTCATCAGCTAGCAGACGACAGACGGGTGGCTAAAGAAAGAAGGCTAAATGGAGTGTTGTTCTTGGAAGATAGAACATTCTGTAAAATTGTAAAAACCTTCGGGTTTGTGAGAAAGTCTGCCTATGTAAACTGCCTTGAGTTCAATCACTAGAGAAATCTAGTGATCTTAAGAAAGGCGGTATATAAATAAATGTATTATTTGTATTATTATTAATCCTGGTCAAAATGGGACGTCTGGTAAGCCTAAGCGTAGCATCGATGCAACAGCATTGTGTTGGCTCTACAGCAACGGGAGGGGGAGTTGGCAGGGGGAGGTTGTTTCTGGGTGGGATGTGAGTGGGCCAGCAGGTGTGCTGGTCCAGGAGGAATCAGCCCAGTGATGTCATGCAGGGGGTACGTGGGGGTACGCGAGTACCGGTTTCTAGGATTACAGCTGGCCCCGCCCATTCGCCCGCCCACTCGTCGACTCCGCCCTCTGCAACGTTTGAATTTCCTGCATGTTTGAGTTGCCTGCATGTTCTCAGAGCCAGCCAGCCAGGCAGGCAGGCAGCGAGCGGAGCCTTTCCTTTCCTTGCCACTGAAAAATGAGTTGCTCTGGGGTTTTAACATGATGCCAGGCCTCCTTCACATGTTCTGGGGGTGCTGTGGAATACTGTTGCAACTGTTGGGTCAGTTTAAAATCATCTGAGGCCTCAAAAAGGGCTTTTTTCATGTCACTTCCTGCCACGACATCACTTCTGGCTTATGACGTCACTTCCGGTGGGCGGGTCCCGACATGTGCCAATCAAAAGTGAGTACCTGTTCTTAAATCATTTAGATGACACCACTGAATCAGCCATAAGGCTGACTCCAAGGCCTCATCCCGAGGCCGTGCAGCCCAAATTGAGCCGCACGGTTTCCTTGGATCAGGCGCAGATCCGAATAGCGCACCGGGGAGGCTGGAGTGAACATGCCCTTGCCACGGAGAGGCTCCAGCCTCCCAGAAGCAGCTTAGGATATGGCGCAGGCCTGTCAGCCTCGAATGGTCTAGTCGTGATCGACTGTAGGAGGCGGTGCTTATCTCCATTTCTAAGCCTGTAGAGCTGGCGTTTGTCCAAAGACAAGCTTCCGTGGTCATGTGGCTGGCATGACTATATGCCGTAGCGCATGGAACGCCGTTACCTTCCTACTGAAGTGGTCCCTATTTATCTACTTGCATTTTTAGGTGCTTTTGGACTGCTAGGTTGGCAGGAGCTGGGACAGGCAATGGGAGCTCACTCCATGGCATGGTCTTGAACTCCCAACCTTCCAGTCAGAAAGCCCAGCAGCAGCAGTTTAACCCGCAGCGCCACCAGGGAGGAAAGGGCAAATGGGGGTATTAGAGAAGCACTAGGGCCAACTCCATGGGTGCCAGTATGCTGCTGTTACCCACAATAACTTGCAATGGGTGCTCAGCACCCACAATGTTTGGCATCCCCAAAGTGCGGGTACCCCCATGTTCGGTGCTGGGACGGGAGGGCACCCAGCCCAGCGGCAAACAGGCCCAGCCAAGGGCAGCATGATCAATCCAATTAGCTCCTTCTCAAGGCGTCACTGACACCTCAGGAAGAAGCTCATTGGCTCGCCTGCCCCGGCCTAGACGCAATGCAAAGCAGCTGCTTCCGAGGCTGGGTGGCGGCGATTTATTTTATGTTTAAAATAATAAACAAAATTTTTTTTAAAAGGAGATCTACTCATAACAGTATTGTCTTCACTCTAAATGGGCTTTATTGCCCTTGGTCAGTGGTTCCCAAACTGTGAGCTGCAGAAACCAGCAGGAGGAGCCACAGAATAGCAAAACATTACCACCCTATACAATGTATAGGATTGTAGCCCTAATGAGGGACCACAGCCAATGGCCTAGGAAGTCAAGGGAGTTGCCAGTCAAAAAAAGTTTGGGACACACTGCCCTTTGAGCCAAATCTGATTAACTACATGAAGTCATTACGTCGTCACTTCCAGTATGTGATCTCTGGTTGGCTCTCTTAAAAAAAACAGACAAAAAATGGCTGCTGAATTAAGAGCAAAATGGAAGAAAGTGGTTGAAAACAACCATGAAAAATAGTAAGGTTAAAAATTTTCCAGGAGGAATTAGTTTCTGAGGTTGTTTAAAAAATAACGTTGAGAACATTTACCCCAGCCTTTATCCAAACCTTTAAACAGGTTTTGTTGACAATTCAAGTGGAAGCCTGGTCCGTCAACTCATTTCACAATGTTTCTTTAATGAGATGAAGCAATAGATATAAATAGTTGAGCAGCCAAATATTATGGTTCAATACAAATTCATAATAACTGTAGCCATATCCATAGTAGATAGAAAAAACTGTATGTTGTGGCTAATGTTTTGTCTTCCTAACAGTAGTCTGGCATTGATTTCCTGTTGCTTAATATCAGCATCGTATTCCTCTCAACTCACAACTCTGTGTAAATTCACATGACCAGTTTTTTTTTCCCCCATTGCACAGTGATGTGCACAAGCATCACATGGTGGATTCACTTGAAATTGCTCTTGCTACTGCTCAGTGATGGAAAGAAAAAGGAATGTGCCCAGGGGAATATAGGGCTGGCAAGGGCATTTTGGTAGCTGGAGAGGACAGGGGAAAAACATTTTCTTTGTCCTGAATCGGTGTAGAAAAATTATTCAAGTTCTTCCAATATTTTTTCTGAGTTTATCCAAGCTCACTCTTTTCTAGCATAGATCTGAAGGACTGCAGTTAAGCAGCATCCCTAGCATCAAGTACACAAATATTGGAATATGAAGATTTCATGTGCACATCATGCACAGTAATTGTTGATAGTTTGACTTTCCTGCAAATTGGTCTACTGCATTTTAACGTCATCTAAACTACTGGCCATTGCCCCATCTTGTGGGAGGGAATTCCAAAGGTTAGGGCCCAATTGTATCAATTTTCCAGCATTGATGCAGCCATGCCTGTGGGGCGTGCACTAAATCTCGCAGCTGGAAGGCAGTCACAGAGGCCTCCTCAAGGAAAGGGAATGTTTGTTCCCTTACCTCAGGACTGAATTGCAGCTGCATCAGCTCTGCAAAATTGGATAGGTTTGGTCCCTTAATTACATACTCTGTGCAGTATCAAATTGGCACATGTTTCTGCTATGTTTCTATGCCTAGCAAGCTAGCTCTAAATATTAGCAATATCTTACCAATGGCAATTTTGGGACACAAAATGCTACTTTAATTTCTTCCACTTTTGAAGGGTAAGCAGATTGTTAATAATAATAATACTTGTATTTATATACCGCCTTTCTTAGGTCACCAGATTTCTCTAATGACTATAACTCAAGGCGGTTTACATAGGCAGACTTTATTCAGAAACCCGAAGGTTTTTACAATTTTTACAGAAATGTTCTATCTTCCAAGAACTACACACATACAGATGGATCTTTCTGGATTTAGTCCTTCTTTCTGGCCACCCGTTTGTCTTCTTGCTGGCTGATAAGCGGCTTCCCTGCTCCCACCAGAGAAGCAGCTGACTCGGCACACTCCCCCTCTCACAAGGCAGCCGGAGACAGCTCAGCTGTTAATCAGTCGCAATTTACAAGGTCTGCCGCTCACAGACTTCCAGTAGTCCCGAACTGGCAACCTTCAGATCTTCAGCTCTTACCTTCAGGCAAACGGAGGCATTAACCCTCTCGACTAAATCTTCTGCCCTAAATCTTATAGCCTAAAGATTCTAATGAACAGATTATTGTCATTGAATAAAAATAATATAAAAAGAATAGCAGCTTTTTTTTAAAAGTAGAACAACATGGACTTGTTACAATAATTAGCTGTTTTGTTTCTACAACATTCTGTAAACTCTCCCTACCGCTTTGATTTGTTCCAGCAGACTCCTCATTCGGTGACAAGCCTCTTCAGAGCCACGGGGGGGGGGGGGGAAATCTAAGCAAATGACGTTTTCCATATGGATGTAATATTTGAAACAAAACCCACAATCCTTAAGGGTTTTGTCAGGCTTCCCCCCCCCCACACACAGACTTTTGTTATATCAGCCAATAAATCTGTCGTAGCAAAACTGCTAGATCTGACCATTGCTGGATGGAGTTATTGGGAGATAGGTAGGAAAGGGAAACTGAAATTGTTGGAATGTATTTTCCTTCCCTCCCAACTGCCTTCTCTGTTTGCCTCTCCACAGCCTTCTTTTAAAAAAACAATTTCTGCCTCAGCGGCCTAGTGATTCTGACTGCTTGAGATAAAGGGGCTGTATCCCATTATGTTGTATCAACTGAGAAGATGGCCATCTTTTGTATAGCTTGATTGCTTATTAATGGGCACTGTTGGCCATTTGGCATTTCTGCAGTTTGGAATGCAAACTATCTGTAGTGTGGAGATTGAGGCTGGTGTTCTGTGATGTATAAATCAGGAGACGAAAACAAAGAAACAGTTGGAATGTAGCCAGTGTCAGACAGACCCCTCATTTTTTTTCCAGCTTCTGGGACAACTGCTTCTGCTTTAAAGACTTAACACTTCCTGGGTGCTAGCCTGTGCAAGCGTACTATGTCTCCAGTACTACATCCCTGAAATAAATGTGCCCTAAATACAGAGCGACTCTTTTTGCTATTTAAAATAATTTCTAAACAGGATGTTTTGGTGAAGGTAAATGTGGAATGATAGGTTTGCTTCCCAGTAATGTGTCTTCAATATACACTAGAAGCCAAAGAAATAGATCAGAGATGTCAAACATAAGTGCCACAGACCAAATGCAGCCCCCGGAATTTCTCTGCCCCCACTTATAATTAGGCTCTCCCATATCTTAAAAATTATATACAAGATTTGCACATTTTCTCTTCTGTCATTTGCACCTAATGAGTTTCTATGTGAGAACAAAGTGCTTTTTTATGGCCATCATCTGCTTAATGATGTCACTTCCTGTTTAATGATGTCACTGCAGGCCCTCAGGAGGCACCATGAATGCTATTCAGCCCACTATATGAAATGAGTTCATGACATCACTGAGATAATCTACTATCAGGTGAAAAATATCTTCAGGTCCATGATCAAGTTGAAGACCAAGCCATCAACCAAACAGTAGGTTTTTTGTTTGTTTTATTGGTGACATTCACTCTGTTATTAACTGTTCAAAAAGGAATAAATGGAAGGTTTTGATTCAATTGAAGTTGAATCAATTGAAGTTCAATTGATTAACTCAGGTGGTTTTCAAAGGTGTGTGTGTGTGTGTGTGTGTGTGTGTGTGTGTGTGTGTGTCTGTACGCGCGTGTGTGTTTACAAGCAGCTTGGAAGGGAGCTACAAAACTCTGAAGAACAACAACTATACAATAATGTTATGAGAGTGAATTGTCCAACCACCTGGCGGCTGTCATAGGTGCACCTGCCTTCCTAACCTTGCCCTCTGCACTGTGTTGACCACTTAACTCTGGGAACATGGCACTTCCTTCCAGATGAAGAGAGTGGGTGGGGAAAACCAATTTACTTTGAGCAGTCCACTACGAGTCAGTGTGATGACGCAGCAGTTCGTGTAGATGTATATCTTTTTCAAGGGTTGCAGTATCAAAATTTGAGAACCTCTGCATTAACCTGTAGAATTTGTGCATTCATCCACAGCTGAAGTTGTGCACAACAAAGATTTCAAAAACCAGGTCTCAGTTCTTTCCTAAAGAAGAGAAGAATGCACGTCTCTTTTCCTTTCATGTCTGCCCTCAGTGTCCTTAGAGGAGATTCTCCCCTCAATTATCCTTCTGACAAAATCTGGCAACAGTGCCTCCTTTCTTCCCCGAGTCACTGCCTATCTGGTAATCTCTCCAGAACCTCTGATATATTTTTTCCTTCTGCTTTTTTTCTCAGCAGCAACCAAATCATGATTACATCAGTGAGATTTGTGGCTACATCTTGAACTTCCTCTGCAGTGTGCACTGGGGTCCAATGAATCTTTCCAAAGGCTAGAAATTGATAGCAGGTGTTCATTGGATTTTCCAAGTAATCTCACTTCCTTTATATACTACTAGCTTTTTGTTACCCGGCGTTGCCCAGGTAACAAAATGATCTTCCAGAGTTTATGAGTTTTGTACCTCTTCTCGCCCCCCCCCCCACAACGACGGGGGCCGAACCCGGACTCCAACTTTGTCAGGAGCGTCACCCGGACTCGACGCCAATTTTTCCAGTTTTCGGCCATTTTCACTTCGGGGCCATGTGCACCCTGGGGGCGCTGGGGGGCCTGACCCCGCAGTGTTTGTCACCAGGCTGCAAGGCACATGCATGCCGAGTCTGGCGCCAATCGCTCCAGGCGTCGCAGCAGGGCATGGTGGGCATCTTGTTTCACACCCCTTCTCGCCCCCCACGCTGACGGGGGCCGAACCTGGACTCCACCCGCGTTGGGAGCGTCACCGGTCGCCTCGGCGACCCCGGAAACTATGGACTCGATGCCAATTTCACCCGTTTTCGGCTGTCTTCACTTCAGGCCCCTTGCCTCAGGCCTCGGCGACCCCGGAAACTGTTGTCTATTTTGAGAGTTTATAGCAGAGTTGGGGGCTTGTGGACCCATTCAGCGCTTGCCTAGCGCGATCGGAGCGGAGGAACGAAGCGATCGCTACATTTCAACATCAAAGTCTTTTATTGGTTTCAGTAGCGACAGGTAGAAGGTGAGAAGTTCTATTTGCCGGTCAGCGATAGCCGGCGAAGGCTTGCCGCGTACGAGCGGCGTTTCAGCGCATGTTATTATAGTATAGGCGCGCACACAGTAAAGTACAGATATATGGGAACAAAGGGGTGTAGCCAGAGCTTATCTGGTAGGTGGATACCTGAAGACCCTTGTGCCCCATGTCGACCAATGGGGTGACCCTCTGAACACCATGGTCTCATGAGAAAGTGGGTGTTTGCTAGTCAGCGCTTCTCGTGAGAGATATTGCCTGCTTATGTTACGCTATCTAAAGGGAGTTCAGCTACTGTGTAGCAGGTTGCACTAACAAGCTGGGAAGCTGACCACCTCAAGGACACGCAGGTGCTCTATCTGATCTGGAGACGGAGAGACGGAATGCCAGTTTCCACCAGTTCTGGAGTGTGTGGTGTGAAACTGCAACAGAAACTACGGGTCAGACGCCAATTTCGTCCATTCGTTCTCACGCAGGGGCCCCCGTGCACCCCACCCCCGGGGGGCAGTAGTGCAGCCTGACCCCCGCAGTTTTTGTCGCCAGGCCTCAAGGCACATGCGTGCCAAGTCTGGCGCCAATCGCTCCAGACATCGCAGCAGGGCATGGCGGACACCTTGTTTCCCACCCCCACACTGAGGGGGGCTGAACCCGGACTCCCATGGCATCGGGAGCATCGCCACTCACCTCGGTGACCCCAGAAACTACAGATTCAACATTGATGACGGCTGTTTTCAACCGATTTCTGCAGTGTTTGTTGCCAGGCCGCAAGGCACGCGCATGCCAGGTTTGGTGTCGATCGGTCCAAGCATTCCAGCACGGCAGGGCGGACATTCTGTTTCACACACCTTCTCGCCCCCCACGCCAAGGGGGGCCTGAACCCGGACTCCAATGGCGTTGGGAGCGTTGCCGCTCGCCCCGGCAAACCCGGAAACTATGGATTTGACGCCGTTTTCAGCTGTTTTCAACCATCTTCTCATGGGGACCCCCGTGGACCCCCACCCCCAGGGTGCTAGCGGGGTCTGACCCCCACAGTCTTTGTCACCAGGCCGCAAGGCATACACATGCCAAGTCTGGCGCCAATTGCTCCAGGCGACGCAGTGGGGCATGGCGAATGTCTCGTATTGCACCCCTTCTTGCCCCCCACGTCGAGGGGAGACCAAACCCAGACTCCAACTGCATCGGGAGCGTCGCCACTCATCTTGGCGACCTCGGAAACTTTGGATTTGACGCCATTTCAGCCGTTTTTGACCATTTTCACATGGAGACCCCCATGCACCCCCACCCCTGGGGGCACAAAGGGGGCCCGCCCCCGAAGTGTGTGTCGCCAGGCCACAAGGTGTATGTGAGCCAAGTTTTGTGCCGATCGCTCACCTTGGCGACCCCAGAAACTAAGGAACCGACGATGATTTCATCCATTTTTGACCATTTTCATGCGGGGGCCCCGGGGCACCCCCCGGGGCGCTAGGGGGGCCTGCCCCCCGGAGTGTCTGTCGCCAGGCTGCAAGGCTCCCACATGCCGAATTTGGTGCCAATCGCTCCAGGCGTTCCAGCAGGGCATGGCGGACCTTTTGTTTTGCACTCCTTTTTGCTCCCCCCCTGTCGAGGGGGGGGGGGGCCGAACCCGGACTCCAACGGCGTCGGGAGCATCTCCGGTTGTCCCGGCGACCCCGGACACTGTGGACTCTACGCCGATTTCGGCCGATTTCGGCCATCTTCACATGGGGCCCCCTGCACACCCCCACCCTTGGGGGCGCTGGGGGACCTGCCCCCGCAGTGTTTGTCGCCAGGCCGCAAGGCACGCACGTGCCGGGTTTGGTGCGCGTTGCTCCAGGTGTTCCAGCATGGCACAGCGGATGTTTTGTTTCGTACCCCTTCTTGCACCCCACGCCGAGGGGGCCCCGAAACCAGACTCCACCGGCATCGGGACTGCTGCTGTTCGGCCCAGCGAACCCGGAAACTACGGACTTGACACCGATTTTGGCCGTTTTCAGCCATCTTCACGTGGGGCCCCCTGTGCACCTGGGGGTGCTGGGGGCCCTGACCCCCGCAGTGTTTGTGGCCAGGCCGCTAGGCTTCCGCATGCCGAGTTTGGTGCCAATCAGTCCAGGCGTTACAGCAGGGCATGGCGGACGTTTTGTTTCGCACCCCTTCTTGCCCCCCCCACATCGAGGGGGGATGAACCCCGACTCCAACGGCGTCGGGAGCATCGCCGCTCCTCTTGGCGCCCCCGGAAACTGTGGATTTGACGCCGATTTTGGTGGGTTTTGACCGTTGTCACGGGGGGTCCCCCGCGTACCCCCACCCCCGGGGGTGCTAGGGGGCCCTGCCCCCCGCAGTGTTTGTGGCCAGGCCGCTAGGCTTCCGCATGCCGGGTTTGGCGCCAATCGGTCCAGGCATTCCCGCAGGGCATGGTGGAAGTTTTGTCTTGCACTCCTTCTTGCCCCCCATGTCGAGGGGCAATGAACCCGGATTCCAATGGCATCGGGAGCGTCGCTGCTCATCTTGGTGCCCCTGGAAACTGTGGATTCGATGCCGATTTCAGCCGTTTTTGACCATTTTCATGCGGGGACCCCCGCGTACCCCCACCCCTGGGGGTGCTAGGGGGCCCCGCCCCCCGCAGTGTTTGTGGCCAGGCCGCTAGGCTTCTGCATGCCGAGTTTGGTGCCAATCGGTCCAGGTGTCACAGCGGGGCATGGCAGACGTTGTGTTTCGCACCCCTTCTCGCACCCCACATCGAGGGGGGCTGAACCCGGACTCCGACGGTGTCGGGGGCGTCGCAGTTCATCTCGGTGACCCCGGAAACTGTGGATTTGACACAGATTTCAGCCATTTTTGACCGTCTTCACGCGGGGACCCCCACGTACTCCCACCCCCGGGGGCGCTAGGGGGGCCTGACCCCCGCAGTGTTTGTGGCCAGGCCGCTAGGCTTCTGCATGCCGAGTTTGGTGCCAATCGGTCCAGGCGTTCCAGCGGGGCATGCGGACATTTTGTTTCACACCCCTTCTTGCCCCCCATGTTGAGGGGGGGCTGAACCCAGACTCCAACGGCATCGGGAGCATCACTGCTCAGCTCGGCACCACTGGAAACTGTGAATCTGATGCCGATTTTGGCCGTTTTCACGTGTGGACCCCCATGTACCCCCACCCCCAGGGGTGCTAGGGGGCCCCGACCCCCGCAGTGTTTGTCGCCAGGCCGCAAGGTGTATGCGTGCCAAGTTTCGTGCCGATCGCTCCAGGCGTTGAGGAGCCTATGCGAGACATACATACATACATACATACATACACACACACCCAGGCTCTTCTTTATATATATAGATATATGCTGGACACTTCCTAGAATCCTCTCTTTGGGAGCCAGGGTCTTGCTCAAAACTTATTTTTTTTCAGTGTTTGTGAGGTAGGCCTTTTTAGGCTGTTGCCAGGAAAGGTGTGAGCGGTTCCCTGATGCCTCCTGATGGTTATCTACATTGAATGTTTCAAAAGGCCAAGTATTGGACACAGCTTCTGTCAAGTGGGAATGGAAGTGAAGCAAGACATGCCACAAAGGCAGCCATCAAGGCCAGATAATAATAATAATAATAATAATAATAATAATAATAATAATAATACATTTATTTATTCTTAAGATCACTAGATTTCTCTAATGATTGAACTCAAGGCGGTTTACATAGGCAGACTTTCTCACAAACCCGAAGGTTTTTACAATTTACAGAATGTTCTATCTTCCAAGAACAACACTCCTACAGATCTTTCTTTCTGGATTTAGCCTTCTTTCTTTAGCCACCCGTCTGTCGTCTGCTGGCTGATGAGGCTTCCCTGCTGCCACCAGAGATGCAGCTGATTTCAGCACACTCCTCCTCCCACGAGGCAGCTGAAACTCAGCTTATTAATCAGCCGCAGTTTCCAAGGTCTGCTGCTCGCAGAGACTTCCGGCAGTCCCGAGCTCACGACCTTGAGATCTTCAGGTGTTATCTTCGGGCAAACGGAGGCATTAACCCTCTCAGCTAAATCTTCTGCCCTGGTAAGATCCAATTGCTTACCTAATTGCTCAAGCCAGGAAGCGTCCCCTGACATGGAAACCTCAAAGGGGTGACACAGAGTTTTGCGTGACTCATGCTGGACTGTTGTATGAGGCTTCCATGCAAGTCTGGCAGCTCTTCCTAGATTTTCTTCCTTTGGCCTGCTTGAGACATGTGAGGTCTTGGAGTTTGCTAGCTGCCACAAGCATACTCTGCCTTCTTCATGTCTGTTCACACTAGGCACCATGTTAGTACTAACAGGGGACTATCCTGGGCTTGTGTCTTCTTCCTGATTGTTGAGAATGAGTGAAAGAAGATCAGGACAATGGCAGCTCATCTCTTCCTCCAGCACTGTCAAAGGAGGGGGGGGAGAAGCTGCCACTATCACCTCTTCACTCTTATCCTTACAGCTGGATGGGCAAGGAGAAGGGGAGCATTGTGATCTGAAGCCTGGCCCTCCTTCTTTCCAGCTCTGGGGCTGCCACTTTCTTCCTTGCGGTGTTTGAAATAGAGGTTGAGCAGAGCATGCTGGGGAGTGCTCCCAGGATGCACTGCTCATTCTGTTTGCTTGAAACAGGGCCAAGGCAAAAAGGTTAGATTGACTGGAGTCGCCATTCCTGTTAAATTGATAGGAATTGAGTGAAGCCAAGGGGCGGGCTTAGCGGCCATGTTTGTGTGCCCCAAACAATCTAGATTCCAAGCATTTCAGATTGCTTTTCTGGTAGTGTTTGGGACTGAATAGTTTACTCCTGAAATAAAAACTTACCAAAATAACAACGTGTGATCGTGTAGAAACATCAGTGGTAACCATATTATGAGTTAATATGCAATTCCAAGGTTTAATTCCGCGTAATTATATTACTGAACACACTGGACGAAATGCTACTTGCTGTCTATTTAAACTCGGATTGCACTGTTTTGAGAGACTTATTTTTTGCAATCTACACAACCAAAAATAAAGTGTGAACGGGAAGGAAAGAATAAAAGGGGAGGGTGGGCGATTCGCACACCCGTATGTAGAACACAGAGGCATGCTTGCAGACGTTGAGATTAACTTTTACACACATGCAGGGACATTTTGAATCATGAATTTTTTTAAGGAGGTTGCACAATCCATCATTGCCTGTAGCCCACAATGGACCTTTCCTCCAGAAATCGGTCCAATTCCCTCCTAAAGACATCAAGACCAGATGCAATGATTTTAATTACCTGTGCAAAGTAATCCCATTTTTCGTACAGCGATTCGCACACCCGTATGCAGAACACAGAGGCATGCTTGCAGACGTTGAGATTAACTTTTACACACGTGCAGGGACATTTTGAATCATGAATTCGCGGCAATCCTCATTGGCGGGAAATGTCTGAGTCAGCCATATTTGTGTGCCCCGGAAGCTTCAAGAAATAGAGCTCATGCCGACTCCAGTCAATCTAACCTTTTTGGGCCAAGGCGAGGAAGGAAGTGGTGCCAGAGCTGAAGGCAAGAGGGGATGGGCCCTGGATTGCTGTGCTCTGATTTGCTTCAACCTCCCGCCCACTGTCTGCATTTCTAAGGAGGCGTGATGAGGAGGGGTGGCGGCAGTGGCAGCAACGGTGGTGGTGGGCTGTGCAAAGTTATTTTATTTAGGAGAGTGCACACTAGCAGGGGTGGTGGAGCCCCTGAAAGGTCCAAGTCTCTCTTCCTGCCCACACAATTAAAAAAAACACACCTCTGCTTAGACTGGGAAGCTGGTGTTGACAAGATGCTGATTCGAAAGGTTGATTCCAGTCAGTGACCCAAAATCCATGGAAAAGGCCTTGAGAAGGGCAAAGAGATTCAGCAACAGTGGAAGAAACAGCTGCTGCTTTGGTAAGATGAACTAGCTTCTGGCTAGTAATATACCACCTGCTGTTTGCAGGATCTCTCCTCCTCCTCATTTTACCATGGCAGTCCAGTCTTGTAGGTTGCCTGACATACAATTCCAAATAGATCCCCACCCTGTAATAAATTTAAGATCCTAACTGGCCTTCAATTCTTTTGCCTTAGCATGTTTCTGCCATATTTGACTCTTGGGAACAAGGTGAGATTGAAGATTTGTACCAGGCAAGGAGCTTTCAATACAGGCATGCCCTGATACCTGCTGGGGTTCTATTCTGGACCCCACCGTGGATACTGGGATGCCTTTTTAAAGATAGTGGAACATCAGTGGTTTTGCTGCAACAAGGTAAAAAAGAGAGATTTGTTTAATGTTCCCCTAGCTTTTTAATAGGGATGTGGTGGCGCAGTGGGTTAAACAGCTGCTGCTGGGCTTTCCGACCGGCAGGTTGGGAGTTCAAGACTGCGTGACGGAGTGAGCTCCCGTTGCTTGACCCAGCTCCTGCCAACCTAGCAGTTCGAAAGCACCTAAATGCAAGTAGAAAAATAGGGACCACTTCGGTGGGATGGTAACGGCGTTCCGTGCGCTACGGCGTATAGTCATGCCGGCCACATGACCACGGAAGCTTGTCCTTGGACAAAAACGCCGGTTCTACAGGCTTTGAGATGAGCACCACCCCCTACAGTTGGTCACAAGTAGACCATCCAGTCATGGGGAAACCTTTATATTACCTTTTTAATCTTTTTAATAGGTGTCCCAGTATCCATGGATTATGTGGATAATTGAAACCATGGATACCAAATCAGTGGATACTGGGGCACACCTGTATTTCTTTTCATCATCCTTATACTTCTAAACCAGCATGTATCTTTCCTTTGTTATATACATCAGCTATAACTTTCTAGGAACCTTTACTGTAAAAAATGTTATCAGTTATTACTTTCAGAATGCAATCCTAAACTGGCGTTGCTCTTGCACTGAGCGGGCGCTGTTGCAAACGTGCCATAAGGCACGTCTACCCCATGGATTTGGGCTCTGGGCCAGAGCAGGCAGCAGCACTGGCCCACGGACACCATGCCATCCTTCAGCTGTGCTGGCTGAGCGCCCACTTTGTTCTGCTGGCACAGGCCCATGACGAGGAGATGCTGGAGGTTGGCAGGAGGTGTAACAGGTGGAGGTAGGGTGGATCCATGGGTGAGCCAGCCCAGAGAAGGGGGGAGGTGGGACACAGCTATTGGGCTGTATCCTAACTCCTGTACCTGGGCTAGGTGGTCCCAATCCAGGCCACTTCTGGCTGCTTGGGCTTGCCACTGCTATGTTTCTGGCACAGATCCAAGCAGCCCCATAGGGCTGGCTGGGGCTTACCCAGGAGTAAAGATATCCCCTTACCTTGCAGTGAGCTGCAGCTGCCTTCCAGCCTGTGTTAGGATACCGCACAGGCCTACTGGCCTGCCTGCTCCAATGTAGGTTAGGATTGTGCTATCAGGGACCTATCTATCTAATTGCAAATGGAGCAAGTGTCACCTCCTTAAAGCAGCTTTCTGAAGTTACTATAAACAAGAATTTTTTGATGATCTCTGAATATTTTTTCTTTTCAATAGAATCACATTTGCTTTATATAAGATGTACGGCATGTTGAAAAACCTCACACATCATTGTGGGACCACCATAGCACTGTTTGCATGACCCGGCATGCATACAGCGGTATATCCAGGGAAAAGGGCAGCCATGGCAAGCACTGAAATTGCGCCCCTGTTCAAACAGAGAAGAGGAGATGATGGCATTGGAAGCCAGCCCTGTTCCACCAAGTGAATTTATGCAAAAATCCATGGATGCTAAGCCCCCTAAAAAGAGAAATGAAAAATAGTATTTTGTACTTGTGGTTGGCTTGCTGCACCACTGTGCGACAATGGCCAGTCCTGAAAGCTCTCTCCTGCCTGGAAGCAAATTTCAGAATTTTTTCTGTAGGCATTAACCTCTTTTTGGAGGTTCCCTGAAACTAGTGCAAAAATGCATCATTCGCTGAAGTTCAGAAACACACCATCAGTAGATTACGGGTAAGTCTGCAGTTGGTACCTCCTTCAAGTGGCACCCAGGGCAGATGTCCCAACTTGCCACACCTTAGATATGCCACTGCATGCATATGGTGTATCCAGAGATGGGAGCTGGCATTGAGTCCATTGGCCCTGGTCTGATTCATGTTCAATTAGGTTTTTTAACTATGTGCATACTAACCTTTTGGGAGGGGAAGATTTGCATGGAAAATCCTAAAATGTACAGTTTGCATGCTTGTAGGATCTGTTCACAAGTTCTATTCAATGCATATTAGACAGAGATGGAATCAGCAAGTATGATTCAGCATATCCCCTGCCATGCATTCTCTGTAATCGTTACATTGCATGAACAGGGCTTACGTACACAGGGCAGGTTTTCACAATTATTTGCATTATACGGAAGAGGAAGGGAGGCTGAAAAATGGTACTTTGCCCAAAGGCCATGAGTTTTTAGCACAGCTATTTTAATCCAGGTTTTCTCCCAGATTTTCATCCAGTTTATTAGTCACTGAACCACACAACATCTCTTTCTAGTTGCAAATGCCAGAATATATTATAATCATCACATTTTCCCAGAAGCATTATGAATATTGTCTCCTGCCCTTTGATGCCTAACCACAGGGAAAATCAAAGGAGAACCTAAAAAGTGTTGCAATTGCAAGCCATGTGGGGATTATGGGTGATATTCTCATTTCAGAGAGTAATTATCTAATTTGGTTAAGCATTGCATTGTATTCATGATTAGCACACCAGAAATTGTTTAATCGTGTTAGTGCTTCAGCAAATATTCAGGTTATATCCATTACATTTGCATTCCAGAAACAAGTAGATGTTTTTGTATTTCGATTATCTTTAGTCCTCACCTTGTTTAACTTGATCTGGGTATATAATTACCTTTTAATACAGGAATATGAATTAAGCAAAATATGCTGTGTCAGAAAGGCACCATGGATTGCTGCTGAATATCTGGTGGCTGATACATTGAGTTGTGCCAGGTACTGGAAGACATGATCAGCAGAGGTCTATTGACAAGTAAATGGTTGCCCAAAGGCTGGGAAACCATAAATTAGTAATGTCAATAACATACTGAAGGAGACTTGAAGGAGACAAATACAAAGCAATATAGTACATAATGGTGAAGTAGTGTGTTCTGGACAGAACTATAGAATATTTCATTGGATTTAAAGCAGTGGTTCCCAAACTGTGAGTCGGGACCCAACAGTGGGTCGTGAGCCAATTTCAGGTGGGTCGCAAAGCACCTAGAGCAGCCCTATTGAAAATATGGGAAGATAGAAAGGGGAAGGGCTGTGTGGTTGTTTTCCTTGTGTCAAGGTTGTAAATAGCATTTTTTTCTTTCTGATTCACTTTGCTATTGACTGAGAAATAACCCATCTTATTGCTGCATTCTCAGAAAAGCCACAAGCTCTGGAGTTACGATGACAGCACTTCCTGCCATGATATCACTTCATGGGTCCCGGTGGGTCCTATACAGATTGCCAGTCTAAAAAGTAGGCCCCAGTGCTAAAATGTTTGAGAACCACTGCTCTAGCCACTACCCCCAGGACCAGCCTTAAGCCAATGTGACCAATGTCATGACATTGGGCCCCACGCTTCAAGGAGCCCTGCACCAGCGGGGCAAGCATATTGCCTGCTACTGCAGCAGGGATCTCTATGGGCTGTAAGTCAGTGGGGTGAGCAGAGCAGCTTTACCTTGGGCCCTCCCATCTGCCCCTGATTCTGAACAGCCCAAAATGGACCCTCTGGAAGCAGTTGGCAGTGATGTTATCGTATCACCAACGATTTCCGCTTGCCATGCTTTGCACGCAGCACCACAAGCTCTCTTTTTGGAGGCCCTGCAGGAATGCCCCACATTGGGGCCCCACTGCTGCTGCAACCGGCCCTGACTACCCCCATCAGCACAGGGTAACAGAAGCATCCAACATCATGGCTTAATTTTTCAAAGCACGTTTCAGTCCTGCTGTGGCACAGAAATGTGCCACAGCCCAGTACAAATGTTGATAATCATTTTCCTACCTCCTCCTCCCTCTCCCTTATGCATCTGATAAATGGTGCTGTTAAACCATTGGCATCTCCTGCACATAGCTGTCGCTGCCTGGAATGGCTCTGGTGGCAAGTAGGAGGGGTTGCTTTCACAGCCCATTGTGGCGTCTGCAGTAGTTACTCTTTTGCCCTCCTCTAGCTTCAGTACTGCCAGTTAATCTCTAAAGTACAACTATAATTTGTGTATATTCTCTGTTTGGCTTTACTGGACTTGCATTGGCTCATCATCCTTATATATTTTGGATTCTTTCTGGTACTCAGATCTATATGATTTTGGATTCTTTCTGGTACTCAGTTTCCTGCCACAATGTGATTGTGAAATGTCACCTCACTCTGGCAAAACAAATGCCTGGTCAAATCTGTTCTGACTGAGTAAATCTGTAACTCATGAAAAATGATGCCAGTCAGCACCTTTCCCCTCCTAATCTGTATTACATGCCTGACATATTACATACATTGATCAATATATTATGGTATGTGCCTAGGATTTCTTTTCTACATCCATTTACTTTTAGGGTAAGAGACAAAGAACTTTGTTGGCAATGACTTTAACATTTACAGTACTGTATTTAAGAGCACTCAAAATATCCTGGCTTGATTCAAGAGACAAAAAAAAAAATGGTTCAATAAATCCCCAATCCTCTTGGACAAACTGTAATTAAACCAAAAAGTTGCTTTTATTATTCAGACAGTTGCTGAAACCCCAGAATTACCATAACTAAAATCTCTTCGCCAAGAATATAGGCTTTTCTGGATACCAAGCTTGCTCAGAGATCTAAGGCGGGTGATGTCAGCACATATGTGATAGGAATATAGATTTTGAGCCAAACTCTAATATAATTACTCTGCTGGTGTGAGTTAGTACCTTCCTGTCACATCCATGGGATAGGCTAGGATTGTCACCTTCGACTGGAGCTATTCCTGGATGCTCCTTGGACTCCAATATGAGGTAAAGGAGCAAAAGCAAAGAAGGCCTTGTTAAAAATTTGACGAATGCTTTGCATAATTACTGGAATGGTACTGACAGCCCAATCCTATACCCCCTTAGTGCCGGCATTGCGCTCTTGCGTCATCTGAACGCTGTCGCAACCGTGTTGTAAAGCGCATCAGCATCGGCAGTATGGCACTTGGCCGGCGCAAGCGACAGCACCAGTGCTCAGGTGCTGCTGCAACCGTCGGCAACACCAGCCATGCGCCAGCCAAGTGCTGGCATTGTTCAGTGCAGGGCCTCCACGAGGGCGTTCCAGAGTCATTCTGGGGCCGTAACTGGGCGGCACAGTGGGTGAAGACGGGGGTTGTGACGCGGTTGTGATGCAGGACGGCCGTAGTGCCATATCCTAACACCAGTTCCCAGCCAGGACGGCCCCAATTCGGGCTGTTCCTGTCCACGTTCCTCTGCACCTGCTATTTTGCAGGTGCAGATCCAAGCAGGCCCATAGGGGTGACTGGGGCTTATGCAGGTGTAAGGGGAAAACCTCCCCTTGTCCTGCATGTTGCTGCTGCTGCCTCCTAATGGGCCTTGGGATATGGCCCTGCTATGTTGACCTTACTAGGCCGGCATAGTATACGATTGCGCTCTGAATCTGGTACTCTCCAGGACAATCCTGGAAGCTTGGCAATCCTACAGTAGGCAGAGGCAGGCTCAAAGGTTTTTAGGCTCCTGGCATCCTGACAATATTATTGGGTGCATACTGGAGTCTTCCGAGCTTGCTGCTCAGGTGTGGATCAGTCCATCGAGTACCACTGCGAGATAGAATTAGACACACTGTCTGTGTGGCTGCTCTATACCATTAGCTGTCAGAATTGTAAGCTGGAACATCTTCTTGGGTAGAAAAATGTCCTCAGATTCTGGACTGGCCCCACCCAGGTTGGCCTGCAAAACTGAATTTTCCTGATTTCCCCCGTTCTTGCTGTCCTTGGGTCTTCTCTATATTAGGGGCCTATTTTCAAAACCCTGGAGAGCACTCTAGTAGCCAGCAAGTTGCTAGGCTGGATTTAGATGAACTCCAAATCCCCCAATACTCAATGTAACTTCAGTGTTGCAATTAAACTGGTTTATTTAAAAAAATAGGTATATTTTGGTTAAATAAATAAAAGAAGGCACATTCAATTAGTCAGACAGAAATATAATTATAAACACAACAGAATTAAATAAACACTAAGCTCCTACTCTAACACTCACCCTAAGCCACTAAGGGTGCAATCCTAACCAACTTTCCACACCAGGGTAAGGGCTCTGAGGTAAGGAAACAAACATTCCCTTACCTTGAGGAGTAAGGAGGCCTTCTTGAGGAGGCCTCCGTGACTGCCCCCCCCCAATTGCAGGATGCAGCACATGGCCCATTTACACAGCTATGTCTGTGCTGCAAAGTTGGCTAGGATTGTGCCTTTGGGGGACCCAATTTGTGTAGAGATATTTTTAGTTCAGTCCAGGGCCAATGTCAAATTTGGTGGGGTATTCTGTATCCTGTTTTCTACTGAGTGGGCTCTCCTAAGTTTTGTGGAGAGACATTTCCCTTGGCGGTGGCAGCAGGAGATATTTTCTAACCTTGTTGGGGTGGGTCTTGGGGACTTCCTGGTCAGGCAGGCCATTTAGTTCTTTGGGGATGGAACACAAGGAGAGGAGTCCATTTCACTCTTGCCACCCCATTGTTTCAGATGGGGAGAGGGTGCCATCCCCCCCCCAGTCTTCTACTTTTATCTCTCCTCAGGCATTGAGCAAGGCGATGATGTGAGCAGCAACTCCAAGTGCAAGTTCTCCAAGGCTGGGATCAGATGTGTTAATCTGATGTGCGACTCTGATGCCAGGCCTGGTTCAGAACTGGGGTGAGGAAGGGGAAAGAATAAACAAGATTTTGGGGGGGATGGCAATTGCAACTGGACTACAGAACTCTCTGAACCAAATTTGGCCCATGGGCAGGAAGTTTTCTACACTTTCCTTGAATTATTATGTCATATAAATACTGTGTGCTGCTGCCAGTGGAAACACCTTAATGATTAGACATATAGATGCTGCTTTCTAATATGACAGAAAGGCATAAAATAGTGTGCTTTTGTGCACTAGGAAATTGCTTCCTGGAATTTTTTCTCACGAGTTGATAGTGGGTGACATAATAATTCCGGGTGATGAAGTGCTACTGAGGTTAGACTTTGATTTGATTAAAGCTATTTTATCATATTATTTGAAGTTTTGTTTGAGGTTATTGTCTTTCTTAAAATAAGGCATTCTTCAAAAATGGACATGGACATCATTTTGACGGTTTAAATCTGCAGCATTTGGAAACCATTAATGTCAAAGTAGGTAAATGAGGAAAGGTTCAGCTGAAATAATGGTGGGCTGAATAGAATTACATGAGTGGCAATATTTTTTTTGAAGAGAGGTTGTAATAGGACATATGCAAGCGAGGCAATTGCTCCTTTTGAAACCGGGCCAGGCAGATGCACGCATGAGGCCAGCCTACCCATTATGTGGAAGAAGACGTTGTTGACGCCATTATGCATGTCACACTTTTGGTTTGATTTGCAGGTGATGTTTTCTGCATGGTGAGGGGGGGATACAGGTTTCTGAGCACTTGTGTAGTGGTCAAGAGCCTGAGTTGTGATTTAGAATGTATACAGTTCACTTCTGCCTTGAACTCCCTCGATGGGCTAAGGCAAGCCACTGCCTCTCAGCTGCAGTATGGAGATAAAAGAATAATACTTCATAGGGTGTTGTTGAGGATTAAAACAATACGCATGCAGTGCCTTGTGCTACACTATACAACTGTGTTGATGTCTTTTATCAGGGAGTTTTACTAAACAGCTGTTACTCTCCCCAATCCTGTAATATTATGTTGCTATATAGTTAGGGTTACCAGATACAAACTGAGACAGAGTGCCTATACCTTTAACTTTTGTAGAGAAGAGGGAATTTGGGCAGGGGCAGGTCACCATGGATGGGTTTCATAAACTCTGCCTGTGAATATTCAATCATACACATGTAAGCACAATTCACGTTTTAGTAATTCATTATCTATTTAATAATTTCCAGATATGTATAATTTTATTTACAAGTTTATACAACCCTGTTGGCATGTAAGCATAATTACAATATAAAATGTTACAAATGTTTTTATTATGCATTTATCATATTATAGTGTATTATTGTTGCAATGAATAAAATGTTTCTTTTATTTACGATATTTTTTTCTTCAATGTATTTGTGTCCTCCTTTTCATTGTAAAAAAGTTGGTCACCTTATATGTAGGATACTGAAGTCCAGGACCCTACCCAGTACGAGTGGTACTACCTGAAGCAAACCTGAATAGGGTAGTGTTCTCAGAATTGGCTTGGTGTTTTATTTATTTATCTTTTACATGTAAGACTCTGCAGAACTCAGGGCAGCAGACGTGGTGCTTCCCTCCCCTTTTATCAACCCAACAACCCTCTGAGGTAGACTAGACTGAGAGAGAGCGTGACTGGCCAAAGGTCATCCAGTGACCTGAGTGTCTCAATGTGACATTCTAATCACTACACGACATTGGTACCTATCATTTGTGTTCTGAGAGCTGTTGCTCAGCTCATATTAGTTTCAACTGCCCCTCAGAATTTCATCTATTTTTCATCTGAGTCATGAACATTAATCACAGCTGAGACCGAGCTGTGCAAAACCCCTAAAGGCTGATTTTTTTCAAGCAGCTGGGAACAACGAAGTCCCTGACCTTCAGCACAGGGCACAACACAGGAAAGCTCCAAACTGGGAGCTGTGCTAAGGCCCGACTAGAGCTAGGGCTGGAAATGAAGCTAGAGTAGAACTTGCACCAGTCACCTGTGCTAAGAGGAGGGTTTACAGAGAGAATGTCACAAGACATTCACAAGTTTTAGCTCATTTGGGTCGGAGAAACAATCTTGGTAATTGCACAGATCCTTTGCTTTCAAGGCTTGGGATAGTTGAAGGAATGGCAAGGCTTTTGCACAGCTTTGCCTAACCTGAGATTAGTCTCAGGTTAGGCAAAGCTGTGCAAAAGCCTTGCCATTCCTTCAACTTGCCATTCTTTCCTTTTGTCCAGTATTTGGACAAAAAACCCAGATGAAATAGACTGTGTTGTTGGGAGATCTCATCTGGTCATAGTTCAAAGCAATAAATGAGAGCAAGGCACATAAGAGAACTTCTGTGTATGCTCCTATGCAGTAGCTTAGTCAGTTTGAACGCTGACCACAATTCCATTTTATATTCCAGATTGGAGAGGAACTTCCAGGAGAAATATTGTTTGACTCACTATTTGTTAATTTACATTATTTATATCTCACTTTTAGTAATTAAAGACAAAAAAGAACAGAGCTAAGTGGCTGAGCACTGTGACTTCTCCAAACCAAATAATTGGGAACTATGGCATCACTAGTTTCTATATACTGAATTACAGCAGTTAGTTCAGCTCTAGCAAGAAAACAAAAGCAGGCACTCTCTCTTTAGGGTGAGTCTTTGCTGCATCTCAAAGAACATTTCTATTTAGCTATTTCTTGTATGTCTAGCTGCTTTTAAGTGAATAAACATATGTTACTTCTGACAGTAGTACCCATTGAACCACAGGCATTAATGCGACTAGACAAGATCGTGAAGATTCTCGGTGTGACTGTAAGGACAGATGCATCTATTACTTGGTAGCAGGACAGCTGTGGTCCGGTCTTGCACTGTTCTAGTAACATCTGGAGAGAGTGGGAACATTTTAATATTGTATCTTTAAACAAAGACTATGGCCAATGAGTTGGCCAGTGAATATTATTTCTTTTGATGTCTGCTTTGCTGGTCCTCAGGTAAGTGTGATATTGGCATGAGAAGGGTCTGTGACCCAAAAAAGGCTACATGTGTCATCAGAATAGCATTGGAGCAGAGCACACGGAGGCACTTTCCATGCCACTCCATTAATGAATGAGCCATCATTGGAAGGACAGGAGTGGTATACGGACTCTAGGGATTAATATATTGTAAACTGCTCTGGTGAGTGATTGAGTGATGAGTGAGTGAGTGAGGGCAGGATACAAATTCATGGAAGTAGCAAAATATGAATAGAATTACTACAATGGAGAGCAATAGTAATTCCCCTTCTAATCAATATTCTATTATGCTGCCAAAGAACTTTTTATTGACACGCATTTCTTACCCATCTCTTCAAGGGATTGGCTAGAGCAGTGGTTCTCAAACTTTTAGCACTCACTTTTTAGAATGACAATCTGTCTGGGATGAACCAAAAATGATGTCATGGCCAGGAGTGCCATCATTGCAACACCAGAGCCTGCTGCTTTCCTGAGAATGAAGCAATCAGTTGGGTTATTTCTCAGCCATTTTCCAATAAAAATGGAATCAGAAAGGAAAACATCCATTTACAACCTTCCTTGATACAAGCAAAATAACCACACAGCACTCTCCCTTTCCAGTGTCCCACCTTCCCATATTTTCAATTAAATATGCAACCCACCTGAAATTGGCTTGTGACCCACCTAGTGGGTCCAGACCTACAATTTGATGAACACTGGGCTAGAGGAAATTAGCAAGTAGCCTGGATCTGGATGATACTAGATAATGGATAATCTAGACACTAGATAATCTGGATGGACTAGATAATTGGATGAAGTTTTAGAAGAAACGGGCTTAAAACTACACCATGTTGGGGGTTTCTATTTTACCCAAACTGGACCTAGATAGAAAACAAATGTTTGAATGAAAAGATGCATCTTCTTGCATATACCTTGTTCTAAGTGGTAGTGATATTTTTAATTAGTTTGTAAAGCTATCCAGTTTGTTTGTGTTTAACTAGTCCTTGAGTGAGCATATGGATAGTGTCTTGGCTATTCAAACCAGCTAATCTAAAAGGCTTCTACTGAATAATTCTTCTACAGGAAAGCAGCTATAGCTGTGTAACTCTGCCGCAAGGTGAAATGATGCTTGTCCAGCATGCTGAGAGCAGTCACTGCAGTAAACAGATAAAATGGGAGAAGGAAATAGATGAGACAAGTGTTGAATGGCAAGGAGACAGATTAGCTTGGCCTCAGTGAGCAAAAGGAGGTAACACCACATACATCCAAATTGGCTATGTATGAGTTCCATATGACAGCACAACACTGTATTTCATTGGGCAAAACAGGCTGTCAATGTTGGGTTTCCAAAAGGGATGAGCCAATTACAAGCCAGTGTTGTCTAACTGGATCCTGAGTTTGATCCTGGGTCAAGTTCCACAGTTGCCACAGGTTTGATGTGTGGCCTTAGGAAAGTTGCGCTCTCTCTCTCTCTCTCTCTCTCTCTCTCTCTCTCTCTCTCTCTCTC
>JAJKFI010000171.1:707373-739742 GCA_029204185.1 Lerista edwardsae | reverse complement strand
TAATAATAATAATAATAATAATAATAATAATAATAATAATAATAATAATAATAATGGTCTGGTAAAAGATGAGAATGATCAATATAAAATCCACTTGAATAAGCACAGGATTCTACCACAAACCCAGTGAGGAGAAGAGATGTGATTCTCAAAATTTTGCTTCTGAGTGTCACCAGAAGAAAATGAGAAAATTTCTTTTCCCTCCCAAAATAGCAGGTTTCAAAGTTTTCAATCTGGGATCTACCTGGGCAGTCAGGTGGGCTGCCCAGGTTTGCGAGTCTCAGAAACCCCTGAACTTGACTGGAGCTCAGCTCCTGTCAGATTTGGAGGGTGGGGGTGGTGCCTGAATTCTGTGGGTTTAAATAGCCGCAGAATTCAGTATCAGCAGGGGTTCCGGGAACAGAAAACTTGTGGATAATGGTGGCCCACTGTAGTTCATCTTAAAGATTCAGATGTGTTATACAAATTGTCAGTGAATATTGCCCCAAATATTGCAGTTTACTGATATTTTGTTTCTTATTCCTTTGCTTCACAAAACTTTAAAAGAAAAGAGTGGACATGGTATTATCCTGCCATTTGCTATCTTTATAAAATCTGGAACAATAAAGTGGAATCTAGGTGACTACATTATATGGAGCATGATCCAGCCACTGTTAAACATATTTTAAGTCCACTGATTTCAATGGGGGAAAGTTATTAGCTTTGCATGCCCTGGTCTTATCATCCTTCATTCATCATGATCCGTCATGAATATTTTTAATGGGAGAGGGAAATTCAGCAAAACATCCAAAAGTACATTTTCTTGTCATTCCCTTCTTCCCCTCTGCCTCTTCCTCCTCCAATGAAAGATGAATTGCATTTTTACTGGAATCAGTCTATTACGAGATGAGTGCATTTAGATTAAGAAATAGCTGATTTATAGGGATTCGGATATCGTGAAGATTGAGGGCTCATTTAAACGAGTTGGGTAGGTTTTTATAGGTTGTATATAATAGATGCTGTGTCTTTCATAAAAATACTTGTTCCATTCAATGTCTGCTGCTATTATAGTATCTAGCTGGGAAAATGCCAGACGGTAAGGAACTTGCGATTTTCTTCAACTGATTTACTGCTTTTTTCATATCTGGTTGGGGTGGTACAGAAATGATTGATTCTGTTTTTTGTACTACATCACCTAAAATTGACCTCCAGTTTTGCTAATATAAATACCATATTTCTATACCATACAAAGGGGCCCATATATACCCTCCAAAATTTGTCTCTAATTTCATTTTCAAGGAACATTCAGTGACAGCTGTTGCAGGTGAGGTCAGGGCTGACTTGTCTTGTCTTCTTCTCTCCCCCCACCACTACCCAGGGAGGAGGAGCCTATGGGTGTGTACTAATGTGCCTGCAATATTTTTGTTTCAATTTTGTGGGTGAGGAAGATGGCATTTTATGGCAGTGCAGATGCTTTCCTCTGCTCCTGCTTGCCCCCTGGGGGAGCTCTACATTTTGGGGTGTGGAGAATGACACCCTGAAGGAGAACAAGGTAAAAAGAGATGAGGAGGCTCAGAATTGATGCCAACAAAGGGATTGATCAGGGAAAGATATTTACAGAAAGGATCTTGTACCGGGGAAGGTTTTCTGTCCTAGGGATATTGGCTGAGTCTCACCGTCATTCGTCTTCATGCAGTGGCAAGAAGAATGAGCCCTTCCAGCTTGGCTTAAAGAGATGTTCTTTGTCAGTTCGGGGCCTGCATCCCAAGGGTGTCACTTTCATGCTCCTAGCGGCAAGAATCCAGGTGAGGATTATTTTTGGAGGTTGAGATACATAAACATTAACAAATCAATCACTTAAATAAAACAAAAAAAAATTGTTTGCAGTATGACTGACACTCATACCCTTGTCCTAAAAGGGTTTCTGTTATGGACCCATTGCGGCCAACCAGTGAGGCCAGTTTTGTTTTCCATTCAGCCTTTGGAGTGGTTTGTGGGCCCTGGGCCTCTGGAAGTGTCCTCAGCAGAGCTGGCACGACACTTTTTTCTTGATAGGGAAGGGCTAAAGCTGGACGAGAACTGCAGGGTAAGGAAAAGAGGAAATAAGGACTTTTTAGAACTTAAAAAAAAGTCTCACTTTTATTTAGGTGAGAGATCAGGATTTATAAATATAGCTATAGATATACATCAATGATCACGAGTAAACCAACTTTTAAAGTCAATTTTGCTCTGACTGTTTTCAGTGGTTTATGTTTAATATTTGATACAGCGAGAAATGTCTCCTAATAGAGAAGTGGATCAGTGGCATATATAGAAATTCAAGGGGAGACAGGTACATGTAATGTATATGTACTTTTGAATATATACTGTATAGTGTGCGGTTAGCTGATATTCTTCAATCTTCCCACTCAGTCCAATGATAATGTACTTTTCAAATCAAAGTGTGAGAAACGTAATAAAAAAGAAGTGACATCTGCTCTATGGGCTTTAATTCAAGATATTTGCCTCAAAACCTAAACACAGGCTTCAGACAATATTTCTCAGACTATGGAGTGCGTGTGCATGTGCGTGTGCGTGTGCGTGTTTGATCTTTTATTTGTGGGATACTTCACGATAGAAAGCAACGCTATCATTTTCCTCAAAGGGCTTTCCACATCCCACACATTAGCAACTCATTCAATTATATTTTTTATATGGTGCTGCTGGTTGTGATTATTATATTAAAGGAATGATGAGGATCAATGCACACCCTTGCCATAAGGTCTTTGTGCACCAGTGCGTGAGACTCCAGGCTAAGATGATTTAGACTCGTGGTCCTCTGTTTTGTTTTATTGATATCCAAGAAAGCATCTGCATAGAAGTTCAAGGTGAACTGAAATGGCTAAATAGACTGCCATAAAATGTCTATATTTTATGTGTATTTTTGTATATATTTTGTCTATTTTCTGTGTATATTTTGTACATGCAGCAGCCAGCTTGGAATTCAGTCTGTGGTTTAGAGCTGCGCTTCCATTGCCTACAGCTTAGTGGAGTGGAAAATGCAAATTGGGGTTCAAAACAGCCAAGGTGGGTTAAGCGGGCTGATCAGGTTTCAGGAAGCTGGTACCCCCAGACATCACTGATAGAGTCAATGAGCATAACTCGGTGTATTTATTGTTAATTATCATTTTCATTATTTTCATTGTTATTATTGTTTTCATTATTGGCATCAGGACCCACTTCAAACAGCATTTGGCGCAAGGAAATCTGCCAGAGGATGAGTCCTGTGCCGGTAAATGAAGGAACTACTGCAGTAGTTCCCAAACTTTTTCAACCAGCAGCTCTCTTGACCTACTGGGCCATTGGCCACAGCTCCCTATTAGGGCTACAATCCTAAATATGGTAAAGGGCAGTGTTTTGTGTGTTTTTTTGGCTAGGGTTCTGTGGCTCCCCTTGCTGGTTTCTGTGACTTTCGAGGAAGCCACAGCTCACAGTCTGAGAATCATTGAACTACTAGTGGACATGATTCTTGCTTTTTTGCAGTTTTGATCTTGTTAAGGGTTTCATGTTTTAGACTCTGTTTTTTGATTGTGTCCTTTTCCTCGATTTGCTCAGAATAATGATCTTCATTCTTGACGAGCCGAACAGGTGCATCAGACTCAGATAGTGTTTCCTTACAGCCCAATCCTAAACTGCTCAGCACCAAGGGGAGCAGTAGTGCCAAAATGGCTACTGCAGCATTCTGTTGGCACTGCGGCAGCTGCTGAAATCTCCTAAGTGGAAGGGACATATTTCCCCTTTCTCTGAGTAAAGTCCCAGACCCCGCAATGGGGTTACTTGTGTTTCTGCTGGCTATTTGGCCAGCGCAGCCTGGAGCTGCCGCAGTTTGGGCTGCCTAGCCTCATTTGGGGCATAGGATATGGCGTTGGAAGCCATCATTAGTCCCACCCCCTCCCAGGCCTCCCCCTCAGTTCCGTTCCCTCCCTGCCTGCCTCATCCTGAAAATAACTTCCTGCCGGCAACACTGCTGGAGCACTGGCTGGCGTCCCTCCCGGTGCTGAGGCTCAGCACTGACTGGTGCTGGCCCAGTGCTGGAGTTAGCTAGTCATGCGGTGTCGCAAATGTGCTTTATGGCACATTCGCGACAGTGTTAGCAGGCGGTACCCATATACCACTGGCATTAGGACCTTTCGGATTGGGCCCTTAATGAGCTGCACAGTTTGGGGAGGAAGGATTTAAATTCTGTTCCTTTCATCTTGTGTGCATGTCCAACTGTCACCTCCATTTTTCATTGGGCTCCAGCTAGAGGACCTCAAGGTTTAAGCAGAACAAAAGTTGACCTCACATGCTTGATATCTGCTCACTTTTGCACTTGAAATTTATATTCTGAACCAGATGTCCCCTCTAGCCAGTCTCTGTTTACAGACTGCCTGCAGCTTCTGGACAATCCTCAAAGGTAGTCCAACACATGGTGGCTAGCATGGGTAGTTGCCGGAACATGGATGATGGTAGCCACGGCATATTTGGGAAAACCAAGTTGCTAGATGTGCTTAGTTTCATCTGTCTGCACAACTGTTGCAAATATTCATCTAGTCCCAACTGAACTTGACAGATGTGTCTGTTTGGGTGAGAATGTACGACCCCACGTTTTTTTTTGGGGGGGGAGAGGAAACTATGAACGTTAAACAAAACACAACTAGAACTGGACTGATTTCAGAGTGTGTTGGCTGGCCTAAGGACATACTCTCTCACAAAAAAGCTGTCTGTTCAGTTAAGCAGTAGAGCTTAAAAGAAACAGCGGAAAGGGAAGTACAGTAAACTGGCTTGGCCCTCTTACTTTGCTGGCATGAAAGAGTAACAAAACTATCATGGCTGCTGGGTGCAGGGAACTCCTCATAAGTAGGATCACAGTGGGCATAGAATCACTCTCATTTTGCTAATAGTTATTGCTCTTGACCCAAGATGACGGGGGATAAGCTGCTGCAGAAGCTGATTTTGTTCTGTGCAAAAGCAATTGCTTCACAGTAATCACAGGTCAAACTGCATTACTGGGTGTGAGCAATTACTTTGGAAAATTCAGAAAAGATTTTCCACACCTGCCCTCAACAGAACAGGGAAAAACTGCTTCATATTTCCCAAATTGGTCCAGAGAGATTTAGAGACCGATTTAGGGTTGCGGGAAAAGTACTATAATCAGAAATCCTTCTTCTTTTATATTTTATATTTCTTTTACATTTCTTTTATATTTCCCCTTGTGATGTTCTTGCCAAAGCCTTAGCTTCTGTCCTAGTCCAGCTTTTGTTTAGCATTAGTAAGCTATAAAGAACATCTGTGTCCACTGCTTTAGAATATCAAAACTTACCTTCTAAGGTATCTACCCTGAAGGGAAGAGATAGGGATTCCTCCCTCTCTTCTCTCTTCTCCTCATACCCTAGGACAGTGATGGTGAATCTATGACACACGTGACACACTATGACACCGCAATGTTTGGGGTGACACATCAGCAATCACCAATACCTGACAAAAACTGAGGTTGTTTTATTCATTTTTTTTCATTTTTGTAATTATTTGAAGTTTCTTTATAGAATACATAGCACTAGACATGGTTGGACTGCATTTTTTGTTTAAATAAATGAATATAAAGAATTGTTTCTTTTTTGTTTGGGAGGGGGGTTGACACACCAGCAGAGTCAAGTTAAGCATTTTCCTAAGTTTTGACATACCAAGCCTAAAAGGTTCGCCATCACTGCAGAACATTCCAATTCACAGTAAGAAAGAAGCACAGCACATTTTGTTCCCCATGCAAAAGGCACCTCGGATACTTCTGAGTTGGCATGGATAGAATTGTAAGTCCCAGTCTGTTCAATAGGGCTTACTCCTGGGAAAGTGTGTACAGGGCCAATCAATATGTCCCTCCAGCACCTTGCAGGGTCAATTTAACCTCTCCATTTTTTCTTGCATAAAACAATATATACGTATGTTCCTGAAAATTGACTCTGAAAACATGGATCGACTTATACATCAATACGGTTAATAAAGCTTCTAACAGCAGCTTGAGGGAGGGCTGGACTAAGAAGCAGAACGCAGGGAATGTAAAAAAGGAGAAATTTTGCTTACCAGTAATTGTCCTCAGGCACCAATAGACAGCAAGCAAAAAAGCCATTTGCCTTCTTCAAACAGGCAGAGAGATAAAGGTGCTTATGGGAATTGTAGTTGTTATAAGGGCTGCTACTATGGAGATGCTGTACTTTATTCCTCACAAAGCCTACAACTCCCATAAGTACCTGCATCTTTCTTCCTTCTTGTTTGGAGAATAGCTCAATTTCTGTGGAGCTTCAGAAGAAAGTGGAACCCCTTCATTTTTTGGATTGGCTGCCTGTTGCTGCCTCAGAACAATTACTGGTAAGTTGTTTGCAAAGAATTTCATCCCTGCCCCTAAGTTTTATCCTTGACTTATCCATGGGTCATATCAATGTCTATGATTTTTTTGCTTAAAACTTGCCCTCGTCTTATCCATGAGATCAACCATTTATGGTATTTTGGGCATTGAAATATCTTTGTCTGTTTTTCTGAGAGTGGGCTTGAAGGAATCTGGGGTGGTTGCTTGGGTGACCTTCTCCAAGTGCCTGCTTTGGGGCATGACCCAATGCATGTTGGCAAAATGAACAAACGCAGTAGACAACATGCACAGTGAATCCTGTTGTCACTTACAGGGCAGAATCAGGAAGTTTTCTGCCCTCAGGACAAGCCATCAAGGGGAAAATCTGTCCTGTTCAGTAGCAAGTGCTGCTGTGATACATGCAGACACAGGACATCTGCTGAAGAATGATTGGCAGCTCTGGAGGAGGGGCTCACATGGCTTTTGCAACAAATAAACCCCTGGATTATAGTGAATTATTCTTGCAATTCCCATGTGAGTTGAAACTCACAGAAGTGACTTGTGATATATGTTCTCAAGGGATCACTGCACATTTCGAGCAGACGTTAAGTTATCATTATTCCTACTTAGAAATGCTGCTGAATTATTCCACAATGTACTGGTCAGTACAAATGTAGATTGAGGTAATCTTATGGTGCTTAATGTGTATCTGTACCTAAATAAAAACATAAGAGTCCTGCTGAATCACTCTCTAGCCAAGCATTCTGTTTCCAGCAGTGCGCTCCCCAGCTGGGAGTGTGGTGTGCTTTGTCAGTTTTCCAAAAAATTCTCCATGATGTGCCATGTTAATTTTAGCACCTGCCATGAGATGAAAATGTTGAAAATTGCTAACGTAACTGTATCTTAGATTAAGTTCTTTATAGCTTATTTATATTAAAATGTGTGCTTATATGACATGCTGTCATGGGGCAGTGCATTGGTGCTGCCTGCTCTGTTTCCCATATGTGTTGGCAGTGATGTCATTCAAGGGGAACGGACCAGAACGGGCGTTCCGGACAGGGGGTGGCCCTGCCCATGCAGTTAGATAGGAATGAAGTGAGACCAGAGGGGGCGGGCTTAGCGGCCATGTTTTTATACTCAAAATGCTGATTCCAAGCATTTCAGATTGCTTTGCGCGTAGTGTTTAGGACTTAATAGTTTACTCCTGAAGTAAAAACTTACCAAAATAACAACGTGTGATCGTGGAGAAACATCATTGGTAACCTAATTATGAGTTAATATGCAATTCCAAGGTTTAATTCTGCATAATTAGTCAGCCATATTGTTAGACCCATGGAGTTGCGTCGGCCATATTGTTTGACCAGACCACGTGACCAGACCACGGACCAGACAATGGCGTCGGCCATATTGTTTGACCAGACCGGAAGTTTCAGGAATGACGTCATTTCGTCTCCATGTTTATAATACCTCCATGGTTCCGGATCCTAACGGGCTCCGTGGCTGGTTCCGGGTTCCCGACAAGTGCCAATCAAAAGTGAGTTCCTGTTCCTAAATCATTTGAATGACACCACTGTGTGTTGGGCAGCCCAATCCTAAACCCCAGGACCACTACTGAAGGCATGGCTGCCAAAATGGCTGCCTGTGCCATCCTGTGGGGCCAGGGCAGGCTGGAGTCTCCTCAGGGCAATGGCATAGATAGCCAGTGGAGCGCCCTATTCACCACCCTCCGGGAGGTGACACTACTAAAGACCAAAATTGTGAATATCACGGTTTTAAGGAATAATCCCATTATGCTATATATAATTCAATGTGGAATTTCAAGAGGAATTCAATGAAGCAAACTGGAGTGAAATATCATTATTCTATCAAACAATATAGCCAAAAAACTAAAAACCAAAAATGCAACAGTCTTATGTAAAAATCAAGGTTTGTTAAAATCACGGGTTTTAGGAATACCTACATCATATTTATATCATTCAGTGTGGAATTTCATGAGTAATTCAATAAAATGAACCGGAGTGTACTATCGTCATTATATCAATATTTATGGCCAAAAAGCAAAACAAAAAAACTTGAAAACACAACTGTCTTATGCAAAAAAAATAACAAAAATATTTTCTTGATTCAAAATGGACCAATGAGAATTATTATTTGAAGATCCAATGAGATGATATAATGACACAGTGATGAAACCAATAAGGTGTTAGTAAGGAGACACCCTTGAGGGGAGTGACATTACTAGTGACCAAAATTGTGGTTTTTAGGAATAATAATATTACATATCATTCAATGTGTAATTTAAGGCAGAATGTAAAGGAAAGAAGCCTTGCTGAATCTATGTTCTATCAAAAGTTATAGCCAAATAAACAGAAAAACATAATTGACTTATTTAACAAAAAGTGGATTTCATTAATTCAAAACTGATCAACGAGAATGTGTTTTCTGAGAACTAATGAGGTGTTATTATGACACAGCATGGAACCAACAAGTTGTTATGAGTCAGTTTCTTTTTCTATTATCAGAGCTAATACTAGAACTCTATTCAGTTGTGCGAGAGTCATCAAGTTGTCCACTGGGTTTTTTTGTTGATTACTGATTTGCTGAGTGACCAGTACTGTTTTATAGTAAAATAAATAAAGTTAATGGGGTAACACCAACCCTAGTGGCTTAGATGACTTTTAAAGTGGAGTCTAAGTATTTATGGTGTACTATAGTCTACCAGTGGCAGTGGCGTCTCTACAGGGAGGGCAGAGCTTTAAGTTTTGCAAGAAGCCTTATCTTGCAGTGGAAATCACTCCTTTCCTGCACCGTTTCAGCCAATCCTCACAGGGAAAAGCAACATCTTGGCTACAGCAGCAAGGGAGAGGAGGGATTTACATGACAGGGTAAGGCTCCTTGCAAAACCTAGAGCTCTGCCCTCCCTATAGAGACGCCACTGACCAGTGGGTGTTAACCATGATGGCTACATTGAACCTCCAGATGCAGGGGCAGTAAATCACTGAATACTATGTGCAGGGGAGCAATAGCAGGGGAGGGCAATGATGTTCATCCATTCCTTGTGGGGAAATATTCACTGCATTTATTATTATTATTGTTGTTATTGTTATTGTTGTTATTGTTGTTATTGTTATTATTATTATTATTATTATTAATTTCATGTCATGTCATCCTCCCCTACCTCACAGGGTTGCTGTGAAGACAAAAGAAGGAGAGATATCATTCATACTACTGAGCTCCTCGGAGGAAGGGTGGTATAAAATCTGAAAATATAAATAATTTGTCATATGGGGGATGTTAACGTCCCAGATGTCAAATGACCTAGCTCTGCCACTTCCTCGGGGTAAGGAAATGTTTGTTCCTTTGCCCTGTGTAAAGCTGTGGTGGACCCAATGGGTCATCTTGGATCTGCGCCAGCTATTTAGGAACTGAGGAGGTCTGTGTAGGGTTCTGTAGCTCAGGAGGGGACATTGGATTTGGTGATGACACCTCCGCCTTCCTCCTGACTGCCCTGCTGGCTGGTGGACAAAACGTACCACTGGCTGCTCCCATGGCATGTCTTCTTGGCGCTGAGACCCAATGCTGACTGGAGTAGCATCAGCCTAGTGAGTCAATTGGGCCACAGTCAAAAACGTATTAAGTGGTCCAAATGAAGGAAAGGGAGAAAAAATACCATTGAAACTTTTAATGTTTAGTGTTTTTATTGTTAATAGAAAAGGAAAAAATGTGCAACTTATACAAAGAAAAAGAGTGCATATAAAATATTCTTAAAAATAAAAATGTAATTGCTAGGAGAATTTCATATTGGTGAAAATTAAGAATGGCCTTTAAAAATATTACTTGAAGTCTATTAGACTGAGACACAAGACATTAAGAACTTGGTGGTGGGAGTTAAATTTTTGTGCAGCGAAGAGCTGCCTCTTCCTGATACCTCTCATGCTCAGCAACAGAACTTGTGGGGAAAAGGTTGTATTTCTGACAGGAAAGAACTTAAAATTGGTGGCCTTTGCTTGTCAGCAAAAATATGTCTTCCGAGTGTGAGAGGAACAAGGTGATCTCACAAACTCTGGAATACTGTTGTTATGGAAACTGGAGTTTGAAAAGGAGACTTTCTTTTCTTTTTTGAAGAAAAGGAGTGGTATATTCCATCAGGACTAATTAGTGTGTTCAAGCTTGGTTGTTAAAAAAAGAAAAACCTAATAATCCCACATATCTGGTACCACAGTCAGTATATTTCACGTCAACAGGTTAACCAGATGCAAATTGGATCCTACTGCTGTGTCTCTTAGCTTAAAGATGACCTCCTACAACTTTTCTTCTTTTTGTGTTTTTGTCTATAGCACCCTGGCACATCCACTGGAAAAGCGATTAAGATTTTTTTTTTTTTTTTAAAAACACACAACGATAAATAATACAATTATTAAAAAAAGAGAAGATTGAACATTACCTCATATTATCTAAATATGTCTTTCCAGAACTTAAATTGAAATACTAGAGCCTGTTCATTTTTGGCATATGTTGCTTCTCTTGATTTTGGTTAACTGTGGGCTGGTTTGGATGCTACTTTCCTCATCTGACTGGCTCAATTTGTTTAATGCACTCTTTTCCCAACCTAGGGGTCGTGACCCCCCAAGGGGAAACCATGTTTTCCCACTTAAAAGGAACGTCAACTCAGTAGTGAAGGCGTTTTCGGGTTCATGCCACCGCCTAAGAAAAAAAAGGGGGGTGGACATACATGTCTGTGGTGACAGCTGGAGATGCGCAAAATCTGGGGTCCTGTTACCACTAAACACAGGTAAGTCCACCCTCCCTTTTTCACTTATAGCATGATCCTAATTCTGCCCCAAATGACACAAATGTACTGTAAAGAATGTTCACAGCTTCTTGGGAGCAGTCTGGTCCAGCGCATCTCCATGCTAGCCCAGACAGGCCGTTGCAAGGGGTGGGAGAAAGTGGAAGGAGGATAGAACGGAGGCAGTTTTGGGCAGGGGAAGGGCACTCCTGGGCCTGGGAGGAGGGTGGAACTGGCCTGGGTGACCTAGGTCAGATCCTAACCCCTGTTCCTCGTCTGACTAGTTTTTCATCCTAGTTGTCCCATAGGACTGGCTCTCACATGACACAGGGTAAGGGGAATAAAATCCCCTTTGTTCCAAGTTGTGCGCCAGTCTGCTTGTGCTGGATATAGAGTAGGCTACTCAAGCTGCCTGTTCCAGTGCACATTTGGATTGCTCCCTAAGAGCCAAATCCTATGCAGATCTACTCAGGTGTGGATATTATAATCAAGTGTGGATAGGATTGCGGTTTTATAGCCCAATACTGAGCTGCCGGGCCACTGTGGGCACAGCTGTAGATCGTTGCCAGTCCCACCCCCACTCCACCCCTCCCCCACCCAGTTATGCCCTCCCACCCTACCTGAAATTGGCGCAATGCTGGTGGCCATCGCTGTGTTGCCACCTCCAGGAAGTGAGCCAGCGCCGGTGTTAGGCTAGTGCCGGCGTTAAGGGCACATTGGTGTGCCGTGGGTCTGCAGGTGTGCCATGGGAATTTAAGGGACGGCCATTTATTAATATGGAATTTGGGTATGTGAACTCCCCACCAGCATCATGATGTGCTTGTCAATTGCCAAAAATTGATGGTGTGTTTTGGCAATTCAGCGTCCCATGAGATGAAAAAGGTTGAAAATAATTGAACTATTGAATTATTTAAGCCTCTTTTCAGGGTTTCCATCCTCCCTTCTCTCCAGCTTGTTGTCCCAGTAACTGAATATTGTTTTCTCAGGACTTCTGAATAAAAACAACTGATGATGATCTGGCAGCAAAACTGGTATGACATGTACATATCCAACCCAGTTTGACAAAATGAGTTAACTCATAGTGGCAGGTACTCTTGTGGCTCATGTACCTGACTTGCTGTAGAAAGCAGAAATAAAGTGGAGAGAAAGAGAGCAATTCCTTACCAGATCTTGATACTTTTATGGCAAATGAAAAATTAGCTGTTTGCCACCCCCAGCACTTTAACATTTTGAAAGGTTGTTCTTGGCAAGCGCTGTCGGTAGCTGAATGGAATATGAAGAAAAATATTAACAGACCTTGATAACCAAACACCTTGGGGGGCTTAGCTGTCCATTCAAGTGTGTACAGTTGTACTGCATTGCAGAATGAGACAAGAGAACAAAACACATCAGGTAGGAAAAGTATGAAACATGAAAAGCACACTTGCAGGATTTTGTTTTTGAATTATCTTGTATTTGGATAATGCAAGGCTTTAGTCATTTGGAGAAATCTGTCTCTGTTTTCATCTGTTAACATCTATGCATATCACCTTGGCAAACATGATTTCCTGCAGAATTAATGATTGGGTGGTACTAATGGCCCTCTGCTAAGCCCCAGGCCATCAACTCTCCCAGCCAGCATTGAATCTGCAAGAAACGTATTATGCTTTGATGGCTGCTCCTCTGAAAGAATGGGCATTGATTCTGTCAAACTGGGTTCCTTCCCTCCCCACTGTTAAGAAAAAAAAATATTGAATTTACTGTAACTCCCTCATTGCATTCAGCCAATGTTTATTTTAAAAAGCAGTGTTAAAAATGTTAGCTGAATATCCTGTCCCCACAAAGATTTAGGGCGCAATCCACACATCCACGTAGCGCCGACGCAACGTTGTTTCATCAGTGCTATGTCACTAATGCCGATGGAGAGTGCCAATGAACTTGGCTGGCACAAGGGAGGTTCTGGGACGAAGGGCTGGTGGGAGGGACTGGACGGGGTGGAGGTGGAGCCCAGGGAGGGGGGGTGGGGCTGGGATGTGGCCGTTAGGCCACATCCAAGGCCCCATTGTGAGGCCGAGTGGCCCCTTAGCAGGGGCAGATCCAAGGAACCCCATGGGGCAGCTGGAGCCGCCCCTGGGGCAAAAGGACAAATGTGCCCTTGCCCTGGGGAGGCTCCTCAGCACACCTAAGGTGTGCTGGTTTTGGCGCAGGCCTGCCAGCTTCGCCAATCCAGCACAATTTAGGATTGCGCTCCTAGAGCACTTCCCAAACTCCAGGTTCTCTCTACCTAAAGCAATCCCCCACTTTTGAATTGATTCCCTTATTTATGGTTACGCCTCCCTTTCAGTCAAAATGATCCGCAAGGCAGCTTATCGTTTTCTACTCTTTGTTTAATTTGTTTAATAATTGATGTGATAAATTATTGTTTTAATCTGTTTTTATTCTCTTTTATATTTTTAATCTATTTGTTGTAAATCGCCTTCATTGTGGGAAAAGGCGGGGTGGAAATCTTTTAAATCAATAAATTTCACTTTCGCCATATTGGGGGGGGCAGTAAATTTTCCTATGAGCCCAGACAGCACGTGGGTTAAGTATGCCACTGACAAGGGGCTACAGAAGGGGCTATGCTGTGAGAGGGAGGTACACAATCTTTGCAAATGGCTTGGTTACACCGCTGATCTGGATTGGGAATATGCATGTCCCAATTTCTTTGTACTTCATTTCAGCCCCTTCCGCTCACTCTAGTTATGAGGCCTATAATTTGGCAAACCACTGAACCAAGTTGCATTCAACCCACTGCCAGTGCATGCATCACACACACATATGCAACAAGATGCAGAGGTAGCAAATTTTTAATTTTTGCTGAGGGCAGCAAAATAGTTTGAGTAAACCCTGATCTTGCTGAAACCTTACAATAACTTTGAGAGGTGGGATTTTGTTCTGATACTAATCTCTCTAGGGAATAATACTGAAATTGAATGGATTCTGTGCAATTCACAGGTATAAAGCAATGCTGCTGCAGATTTCTCAGAGAGCAAACTGATGCTCTCATCTACAACCCAGCTGAACTGGACTGCCTATCCTGCCTATCGCAAAACTGAGCAAACATTCTTTCTATTTTTAATGTGAATAAGTTTCACTATCATTTTCAGTAATGTAACATCTGGTTTGTCCTCATACATTTGTTATGTGACATTTGTGGGAGCAACATGGCTAACAAAGATAAATGGCTTATTTTCCAAATGGTTGAAGTCAAACAAGAGCACACTCTCAAAACATCTCCAAGAGGAAAAATCCCTCTCTTTTCCTGGAGATTATTACTGTATGACTATGGTAAATACGTTGCAATGAGTTTGACCGTGAAATGCAATTGATGTTGATTTTTATCACATGCTGGGTTTAATCGAGATACCAATTTCTGTCCTGGATTTAGAGTGTCTTGGCCGCAGAGAGCATAACTGGGGGAAATGGGGTAGTAGATGACCACCTGCATTGAATGATACAAGATGAAAAGTAATTACAACTCATAAACATGGTGCAAAACAGCAGAGAGTACACTATGGAAAAATTAGGCTGCCCCCAACATAAAGTGCACAGTATAAAGAGAGTTAACGGATAAAGATGTTTGCTAAAGGGGAGCTGTGTGTTAAAAATACTACGTATTTGAGAAAAGTAATTTCCAGAGCTGATGTTAGGAAAAGGAATCACACCAGTTGTCAGAAGTGTGGGTTTCAGAGTCCTGAACAGTTTTCTAAGCCCCGGATAAATGGACACAGGAGCACTTTCCACTCATTACCAGCATACCCTGCAAGCTGTGCAACCTGTGGCTCTAAGGAAGCACCACGCAGATGCCTTATGGGCGCCTGATGATGATGATCATTGAGCTCTCCAGAGCCATCCCCACACAACCACAGCAGAGGGAACGCTGATCATGACATCAAATGCGTGGAAGTGGGGGAGGGAGCTGGATCATGCATGCATCATGTGCAGCTTAACTTGTGCACACTGATTCTATATTTGTACAACTCCTTCTATACAATCAGGAACGCTGAAAAATGAAAAAGCAGGCTTATCCAGGGCTTCATCCAATATCCTTCTATCAGAGCCGGATCTACAGGGAGGGCAAAGCTCTAAGTGTTGCAAGAAGCCTTACCCTGTCATGTAAATCCCTCCTCTCCCTTGCTGCTGTAGCCAGTAAGCAACGCCAAGATGTTGCTTTTCCCTGTGAGGATTGACTAAAATGGTGCAGGAGAGGAGTGATTTCCACTGCAAGGTAAGGCTTCTTGCAACACTTAGAGTTTTGCCCTCCCTTAGATCTGCCTCTGCTCTTCTATATCACTTTGCTGACAGCTTTAGATTTTGGGCAATTGGATTTTTTTTTTCAAAAAGACTCACCACCCTTTGAATTCCCTTTGAATAACATTGTGAGGATATCTAATTTTTTTTTGTATTTTCTAGATGCTGTTGCTCCGATGTAATTTTTCCTAGTTAGGGCCCCCCATTGAGTGAGGGAGTGAGAGATGGGTGTCTGCTGGCCTCTTTGACATTTTTCAATAATGTCTGTATAGGCACACAACACAGAGCAGAGGATAGAACTTACACCCTTATTGGTAATGTGGGGAAAGCAGAATAGAGTAAGTAGCAGATTCCCCCCTCCCTTTGAATATCACCTCACAGGAACCTCCCTCACCCAGACTGGCTGCTATTAACAAAAGAGACACATGAGGCAGAGACTTGGTGAAGATGCAAAAAAGAAAGGTTTACTCATGGTTCCGTGGAATGCATATCTACCTTGTCTGATCAGGATCAGAGGTTCAACTAACACTTGAATGGCATGGCCCTAGTGCTGCCTCGCTTTGAGTGGAAGTGGGCTTAAGATGTCGGGGGCATCAGAGCCCTTTGTCTGCACATCTTATCAGGTTGGCGGTCAGAGGACAAAAGAGGATGTGCTCAGAGGAGAAGGGAAGGGAACAGCCCCGCAGGAATCACAGAGTGGACAGATAAGAAGGGTCTAGGTCACAGGATATCACATTTGGCCCCCTTCGGGCATAAGACTGCTCCCTCTAGACAGCAGACAGAGTTGTGCCAACTCCAGCAAGGAGATGACTGAATAGTTTGTACAAAAAAACCTCACTCTTCAGGTGGATAATTTGCTGGCAGTTAACCTCCTAACTGGAGGTTAGGTAGGGGCTTATAACTTTATGGGGCTTTGGTCAGTGACATCATGCACCCACTACGCACCACTACGTGAGTACTGGTTCCTAGAAGTTGAGCTGGCTCCGCCCACTCGAAGCTGGCCCCGTCGGCTGGTTGGCTCAGCAGCTGCGCATGCGTACTGCACGCCCGCAGCCGTTACCTGCAGTTTCTGTGAGGAGGCAGGCAGGCAGGCAGGCAGCGTGGTGGTGGCAGCAGCAGTGGCAGCGGCAGCAGCAGCAGCAGCGAGGGAGACCCGGGAATAAGGCAGCAAGCGTGAGAAAGTAGGCTGCCTGGGGCTCCCGCTCCCTCCAGCCGCGCAGATCCAGCATCCCGGTTCCTCCTGCAGCCTCCCCCCAGCCCCAGCCCCCACGCGGTCTTTTTTTGGTCGCCCGTTCCCCCTCCTGCTCCTTGCCGGCTCCTTGCATTTAACATTAAAGTTAAATGGCTCCCTGTCCCAAAAGGGCTCACAATCTAGTACAGTCTAGCCTGCTATTTAACCAGGGAACAGTTGAAGCAAAATGCGTATATACACATCTCTAGAAAGCAAAGCAATAGAAGTTAAATCAACACTAACCACAAGCTGAAGTTATTACAAACATGATCACATCCATGGCAACAATCATGACCTCACTTCCTGTCATGACCTCACTTCCGGCTTATGATATCACTTCTGGTGGGCGGACCCCGACAAGTGCCAATCAAAAGTGAGTACCTGTTCCTAAATCATTTGGATGACACCACTGGCTTTGGTCTTCGGCAAGCACCTTTCTCATTGCACCACTACCCTTTCTTTATTACAGGGAAAGTGCCTTGACTTAATTTGGATTTTTTTTAATAGTCACATAACTGAAATTAAAAGAACAACAAAAACTAATGCTGGTGTGAGAACACAGTCCTAATCTGGAGCTAGGCTGGCACATTTAGGCCAGCAAAGTTTGGCCGGCACAAGGGACAATGTAAAGTGTTTGGACCACCCTCTGAGTCAGAGAGGCTACCACACAGATGTGTGCAATCTTCCCTGACTCAAAGAGTGGTCCAAACATGCTTTACTGTGTCCCTTGCACTGGCCAAACTTTGTGGCCTAACTGTGCTGGCCTAACTCTAGGTTAGGATTGCTCTCTGAGTTACAGGAAGAGATTTGGATCTCTTTCCACAGAGATTGAAGAAGTTACCTGTTCTATGGGCAGCTCTAAGAAGACTAAGGTTTCAAGACTAAGGTATGCTGGGGCAGCAACAGGGGCCACCACCTCACTACCCACACAACTGCTGCCACAAAAATGCCAAAAGGCACTCCTGCACCAGTGGTGAAACCACAGCACCGGCCCCAGTGCCAGTCAGCAGTAAGCAGTAAGTCTGGCAGTAAGTTATACCATCAGATGGTGGGGAGGGGGCAGGGGAAAGGTGGGGAGAGGCAGAACTGGGTGGGCTGTAGGGAGAACTGGGCTAAGAAGGGGGTAGAGGTGGTGGCAGACTCATGGCTGGAAAGGCTGACGCGGGCTTTCTTGGTTCTGCACTGGCTAAATAATGGGCACAGATCCGAGGACACTCATTGCTGCTGGCTCCCTTACCCAAAGGGGACTCTGTTGGCTGCCCTGCTGTCATAGGATACAGCCATGGCCATTTTGATGCTGCTGTTCCTTTAGATTCCACAGCAGCTTAGATTTGGGCTGTTAGTTTCACATGAAAACTGCCCCTGCAGGACAAATTTTTCTGGAGCTTTGGTTCTAAAGAGACAAAACAGAGCTCAAGCTTAGTTATGCTAGACTCTAAGTAGAAAATTATATTTTAAAAAATACTCACCCCCCTGGTCTCCCTGGCGGATGGTATTACATTATCTTGTCGCAATTCTTTTCAAGGTCCATTAATTTCTATGTGCGAGCTGGAAGAATGTAGAATAATGTCATCATTCTCTTACATTTATACCATACGTGGAAGGGCAAAGCTGATGCATGTAGAAATTTGTATCTGCCACTGCCAGAAATGACAACTGAGCTAACATTACAAACTGTCTCCAGCACAATATTGTGGTTATTGCCCAACCTTAAGCATCAGTCACCAAAGATCTTGAGGGACTCTTTCTGGGAAACAATGAAGTTTAGCTTTTTTGAGATCCATAGATTATCATAGGCTGAAACATTCTAACTAGCGCAATACAATGCAAGATGCCTTTGGGGGAATGCAAGGTAACATGGATTGGGGGGAATGATTAGGTCTTTGGATGTATGTTGCTATGATTATGATAGGAGAGAAAATGGAGATTTCATTAAGATCACAGCCAAGGGAAATTGTGGTGATAGGGAGCAATTGCTATTGTGCAAGCATGAAGGGTCAACTGACGCCCGGTCTGAAGCAAAGTGTATTGTGTGGCGCTTGAAACCCATTGATTAGGAAGGTGCTTGAAAATCTAGGTTTAATTGACAGCTTGATGTTAGGGTTAACCCTCTCGTTAGCACTTTCATAGCATGTAACTCTGTATGATTTCGATCTCTTGAGATGAGGCTACATTACAAACAGAAGAGAAACAAGGTGGAAAGGTATTCCCAAAGAGGGAGACATGGAGGCTAACAATTACAATGGCTCTTTGCCCTGATTGCTGACCAGGCAGCAGCTTCAGGAAATGCAACATTGGGGCTCATTCTTCTTGATTAAAGGAAGCAACACCAGCCTATACACTATGTTTACTTCAAAGTGGAGATGGACAAATTTGGTTTTCCCCACATTGTATTAATTCAGAAATGAAATTGCTTCTTGGAAAAATCAGCAAGAAATTCCTTCATCTTCTGAACTAATGGGAATGTTGGAAACGTTCGTAATCGCCTCCTTCCCACTAGTCCTCCATGCCCATCCAAATGAGCATTTAAGTGCTCAATCTTAACCTAGAGTTAGGCTAGCCCAAGGGACTAGTGCCAGCCCAGGAGTGTCGCAAATGCACCATAAAGTGTGTTTGCACCAATCGTGTTTGGAATCAGGGAGGCCAGCACATGGTCATGCTCCATCCTCCCTGACTCCGTGGTCCAAAAGTGCTTTATGGTGTATTTGCAATACTCCTGAGCTGACACAAGTCCCTTGTGTCGGCCTAACCAGGCTAGGATTGCACCCTTATTCACTCATTCAGTAGATGGCAAGCAGTGAGTGGGTTGTGAGTGCTGGGTAAGTGTCCTCACTGCTCAGGCACAAGCAGGAAGCCATGAGTGTGCAGGATCCTTCTCTCTCTCCTCCACCCTGTTTTCCTGCTGTGCAAGGAGGCTTCCTTCCTTCCTTGTGCTCTCTCCTCCCATTGTGAAGCAACTTGGTGACTCAGCACATCAGGATGCGTGGTGTGGTGGCTGCTAGGACTTTTAAGGGCCTTTGCAGTGGCATTTTCCTGGGGCTGCTCTAATCTAATTAAAAGCAATATCATAAAACCATTAAGATAGCACCTGAAAACCGCTGGAACTAATAACAGAAATAGAATGGACAGCAGAAGTTCAACCAAAAATAAAATAAATTCCCCAAACGACCACAACTCAGTGGGCTGAAGAACTGGAGGTTATGAATGGTGGAAAGTTGGAGAAGAGAGAGAGAGAGAAGAAACAGGGACACTCCAAAGGTTCCAGCTGGAGTGCAAGACCATGGCTTGGGTCTGTGTTCTGTGTAGTTTGAAGCAGGCCTTCAGGCAAGGAGCAAGCCCCTTGACAGACTATTAAAGACTTTGGTCCCTTGTGGTGGAGCGACTGGCCATTCCCACTGCCCGATTATTTTTAACAAATGAGGAATAATAGTATTGACAATTCTCCTTGTTTTCAGAGTCTTTGATGGATCATTTTAAGGGGAACTATGGATTGGAAGCCTGGGGTTGATCTCTAGGTTTACCTCTTAAATAGTTTAAAAAATAAAAGGCCATGGAGTCCTGGCAGGATTCCACTCCACACTCATAACACTCACCGCAAACCAAAGCAGGAAGGGAATAAAAATACCAAGGTTCCATCAGTTTGCACTTGAATATGAGACTACACCAAGACACATGGTCCGTATAGGAGTGGACAACGTTGCAGCGGACTGGGTCAGTCGATTAGAGCTGAGTCCATCGGAGTGGCAGCCGCATCCCCAGGTTTTTGCCATTCTGCACCAGAGATTCGGGGAGATGTCACTAGACCTATTTGCAAGTCAGTCCAACCATCAACTGACCAGATTTTATACCAAGGGTTGATGCAGGGAAGCAGAGGGCATGACACTTTCATTCTAAAGTGGCCAGGGGATCTTCTGCTTTATGCATTTCCCCCAATAAAGCTTCTACAAAGAGCCATTCTAAAAATTTGACAGGAAAGAGCAGAGATAGTGTTAGTAGCTCCATTCTGGCCACGTCGCCCCTGGTTCCCAGATCTGATGGACCTATCTGTGACTCCGCCATTCCATCTACCAGCCAGGGATGAACTGTTGATGCAGGGTCCTATTCTGCACCCACGACCAGACATGTTCAAGTTAACTGCCTGGAGGTTGAGCGGCTCGGCCTCCACCGCCCTAGGCTACTCTGATGCTGTACTCAAGACCCTTTTATCTGACCACAGGCCTTCTACCAACAGGGTGTATTCTATAACTTGGTGTGTTGAGTTGGTCTTCTCGAGTTGGTGTGAGGGCAGGCAGATCCAACCAACTAAGCCTAAGGTCAAGCATCTCTTAGACTAACCTACAGTGTGGGTTAGACAAGGGCTACAGTACTGCCACACTGAAGAGACGGGTTTCAGTTATCGCCTCCATTCTGGGGTTTCCGAGGGGGAGGGCTCTATTGTCCCACCCCATGTCCGCAAGTTCCTTAAAGGGATGGCCCTCATCAATCTTCCACCTGTTCCAAGGGCTCCAACATGGGATCTCCCATTGGTTCTAAAGGCATTGACTAGGTCTCCCTTTGAGCCGATGGTTATGTGTACTTTAAGGCTGCTTACACTTAAGACTGCCTTTTTAGTGGGGGGTCACCTCAGCGAGGAGGATTTTCAGAGATAGCTGCCCTTTCTGGGTAAAGAGTTTTGTACCATCTTGGAGGATAGACTGATTTTACGTATTGACCCTGGGTTTCTTTCTGAAGTAAATTCTGTTTTTCATCGATCAGAGGAAATTGTGCCTCCATCCTTTTGCCCCACTCCTTCTAATCACAGGGAGAAGGAGTGGCACACTTTGGATGTCCGGAGAGCAGTCAGTTTTTACCTTTCTCGGACTGCAGCATTTAGAAAATGTGAGAATCTTTTTTTAGCCTTTAAGGCCTCCCTCCAGGGAGGGAAGGTATCCCCCTCTACTATTTCGAGGTGGATTAGACAGGCCATTGCTGGGACCTGCAGGGCTCGTGGCGTTTCTCCATCGCAGGGGATAGAGTCAGAGGAGCAGCTACCTCAGCAGCCTTTAAGGCATTTACCTCATTGGAATCAGAGTGCAGGGCGGCCACCTGGGCTTCTCCTCACACTTTTATCAAGCACTACAAGGTGGATAGCTATGCTTTGCGAGATGCCGCCTTTGCTAGGCAGGTCTTGCAAAGGGTGGTAGCCAACGATCCAGGTTCTTCCCACCCTTAGGGCATGGCTTGGGCATGTCCCACATGGAAGGACTGGCCCTGCTGTGAGGCACTGCAGAACGGGAAGGTTTGTACTAACCTGTGAACTCTCCTTCTCAGTGCTCCACAGCAGGGCCAGTCCGCCCACCCACAGAACCTGAACATTTGCATTATGAAATGTTGTACTAATCTGTTGGTCTACTCAAGTTATACTGTTTATATGTGTACAGTTACCTGTCATAGGCCAGGATTTTGTTTGTATTCCAGTCTCCACAGATTTCTGCAGTGGTTCCTGTGGCATGTGGAGATGGCAGTGTTGGTTGCCAAAGGATAAGATTGCCTGATGGTATAACACTCCAGAGAGGGGTCTTTGAGGCTTGTTGACAGTCTGGGAGACTTCCGGACACCCCTCCCTTCAGGAAGACTTGGAACTGGCCTGCCTATCTGAGGAGGAGGAACTACCCACATGGAAGGACTGGCCCTGTTGTGGTGCACCGAGAAGGGGAGTTCACAGGTTAGTACAAACCTTCCCGTTTCAGTCAGGGGGCTTTCCTAGCCCTTCAGGTAAATGCCAGGGACTGATTTTCTGCATACAAAGTATTTGCTCTGAGTGATAGTGCCTTTCCTCTAAAAGAGAATCTTAAGAATGGCCTATAGCTCTATGTGTTAAAGGGGCAGGCACAGCTCCTAAGGTATCTGTCTTTGATCTTAAGAGGTTTAGTCAGTAACCAGGGACGAACGGAGGCCCGAGCGTGCCCATGGCAGGTGATGAAACCACACCCCCAGGACGTCGCCCCACCCCCTTGCATCATCCAGGCACGCCTCCCTGCGCCTGGAATAGCTCCATTTCAGAGCATAACAGAGGCGAGGGCGGGCCGAACAGTGCGCGGTTTCCTCCGCGGACTCCGCACAATAGCACCCCGCCGTTGCCCGGTGCCCATGGCTCATGTAACCCCGGGCTACACAGTAAATACGCCTCTGGCAGTAACATAGCTACAGGGGGCAGTATGACAAGTATTGCAGGCACCGCAATGTGCAGTGTAAGCGGCCCCTCCCCCTTACCATCAGAGCCATCAGGAAGCATTGGTGTCGCTGCCCAGGATGGCTCCGATGGTGAGGGGGAGGATGCAATGTTACATCATACATTGCAGTGCATGCAATCCTTACTGCACTGCCCCCATAGCTATGCTACTGGGTATAGGGTCATTGAAATAATCAGGCAAGAGCAAAGCTGTGTAGTCCAATTATTACTGGCATGTGTTACAGTTGGAGCAAAGTAGTACCAAAAGAATTGTGTTTAGAGCAAACTGTGCTTGACTAATGACTATTTGGCCTCTCGCCACACCACCTATGGATCTGATGCCTTCTAATTTTGGAAACTGAGCAAGCAGTTCTGGAAGAACACATTTTGCTGGCCACTTGACATGGGATTAGTCACCATTTGGATAGGACATTTCCAAAGAAAGTAGAGATGCTGGAGGATGTGGTACTGGCAAAACACTAAGTGCCAATATGCTTTCTTGAGTCATTGCTGGGCCTTCACTCCTACAGAATTAAAGAATGTTCTGCTCTTGGGAGTTTTCATTTTTCATTTTGGCTGATTCACAACACGCTAGTTTTGCCAAGGTCCACCCAATCATTCTTTGCACGGATACTTAATTAAAAAACATTGACATCCAATGCCGAACTAAATGTGCATATTTGCTACACACTATATTCTGACTAAAATTGCAGATTCTCTGCAGAGGGACAGGAACGTAAGAAGAGTCCTGCTGGATCAGTCCAAGACACATTCAGCTTTGGTATCTCACAGTGGCCAACCAGATACCTCAGGGAACACACAAGACAACAAGATACTTGCATTTCGCTGCCACTCTTCTGCATCCAAGGTAGCCTATTTACCCTTGCGCCCCCCCCCCCATGAAGATATTTAATAGACCAGGTCTATTAAACACAAGTGATGATTTTTAAAAACACAAAACCTACTAAAACCAACTGTACCTTGCCAGTCTGGGGTAGGCAAAACAAAAACAAAAACTGCCATCCACGGCCAGTTTGGATGATAGAAAAAAAAATCCTACCCGGTCCTCATAATGAACAGCCAGCTAATCTCAGACTGTATAGACCCATCATGGCTTGTAACCTGTGATGGAGTTTTCCTCAATCTGTCCAATCTTCTTTAAAAGGCATCTAGGCCAGACACCATCACCATATCCTGTGGCAAGGTGTTCATGTTGGGTAAAAAAATATTTTCTTTTATGCATTCTAACCCTCCCCACACTCAATTTTAGTGGATGTCCCCTGGTTCTGGTGTTGTGAGAGAGGGAAAATAAATTCCCCTCTATCCACTCTGTCTATTCCATGCATAATTTTGTACGTCTCAATCATGTCCCCCCAGGCAGTTTTTTTCTAGACAGAAGAGCCCCAAGAGCCCCTTTCCTCATAAGGGAGTGCCCCAGCTCAGTAATAATTTTGGTTGCTCTCTTCTGCACCTCTTCCAGTTCCTTTTTGAGATGTGGCAATGGGAACTGTATGCCGTACTCCAGATATGGCTGTACAATCAGTTTGTACAATGGCATAATAATATTGGCCATTTTATTCTCAACCCCCCTTTCAGTTATCCCAAGTATGAATTGACTTTCTTCATCTCCACTGCACACTGGGTCAACACTTTCATTGAGTTGTCCACTAGCACCCCAAGATCTGATCTGTCTCAAGACAGCTATATGTGAAGCCCATTAGCCTGTATGTGAAGTTTTGATTATTTACCCCAATGTGCATCACTTTACAATTGTCTACACTGAAATACATCTGTCATTTTGCTGCCCAGTCCACCAATTTGGAGAGATCCTTCTGGAGCCCTTCACAATCCTTTCTGGTTTTCACCACCCGGAAAAGTTTTGTGTCATCTGCAAACTTGGCCATCTTGCTGCTTATCCATGTCGCCAGGTCATTTATGAACAAGTTGAAAAGCAAAGACTTAGAAAGGTTCCCAAAACAGATTTTATTTATTTATTAGATTTCTACTGTGCTCCATCTCCCCAAAGGGTGTTCTGAGTGGCTTACAACATAAAAACCTAAAAACAGAGAAAAAACAGTTAAAAACTCACCTAGTCAGAATTTCTGTACAAAGATAACTTCAGTTGCTGAAATTTGAGAGTTGTTGATAGCATCTTTTCTCCCTCTCCCTTTTCCTCACCCCTGAAGAAACCTCAGCAGCCTGATCCTCCCCTACAGGAATGCAAAAGTCACTTAGCCAGTCTTTCCCAAGGACCCAAGGGCATATAACCATCCTTCAGAAGATCAAGAAGGATCCTGATTTCTTTGGACAAGAATGCTATCATAGGAAAGATCCCACTCTTAGTAACCTGAGGCATTCAAAGTATAGTATATGATCTCCGCATGGATGGAAGTTCATACGAGAGCAGGCATTCCTTTACATACCTTGAGCCCAAAGCAGGTAGGCAACAAGAGCCATTGTAGCTGGGATCCAAATCTCTGAGGGAGCAATCCTAACCAACTTTCCAGCACCAGCATAAAGGCAATGCAGCTCTGAGGAGTGGGAACAAACATTCCCTTATCTTGAGGAGGCATCTGTGACTACTACTCCACTGCAAGATACAGCACATGCCCCACTGGCACAGCTATGTCAGTGCTGGAAGGTTGGTTAGGATTGCCTCCTGAATTTTAGATTCAAGAAGTAGGGTTGCCAACTAGCCGGAACATAGAGGGGTGCAAGAATGTTTCATTTCTCCTTTTTTTCTCTAATGCAGCTCCTGTTCATGTTCTTTTGTTTCTACTAACATATTTATTTATAAAGAATAAGAAAGATAAGTACTCCCATGACATGAAAAGTGCATTTTCTTCAATTTACTGCAGATTCCACAATAAGGGAAGATGGGGGATGAACTACTTTTCCTCTCTCTGCCATTTCTCCAGTGCTGCCAGTGGCAGCTGTTTTGTATAACAAAATGAGTTAACCATGGAACGTGTGAATGGAGACTCTCATTACATTTTCTACCTCTTGACATGCTACCAGCCCCCTTATTTACCAATTGAGCCTTTGGAACAGGGAATCATAGGTGTTTTAAATATTGGCACTATATATTTACCTCCTGGGAACCCTTGGGATGGGAAAATTACAATAAATAAATGATGTTTCATAGATCGAAACTTAGGCTGCAATCCAATCCACTCTTGCCTGGGAGTAATCCTCACTGAACATAATGGGACTTATGTCTGAGTAGACATGCATAGGCTTGGGCTCTAAGGCAATTGTGAAATCCTCCCAACCACTGGAGACCTTTGTGATTTGTGAGAAAAGATAGCAAACCAGTTATTCTTTATTTCTTCCATCTCTGCATTTTTTTTCTCTGCACTACCAGCTGCAAATGCTTATTTTTAGATGATATCTAAACATTTCATGTGTAATAGTTATTGCAAAGCAGCTGGGAGTACATTTTCATGAAAACACCTGAAGGCCAAGCCAGACACTGTTTTCTTCTCCCCAAGGGAGGCTTCTAAATCTTATTCAGTTAATTTAAAACAACACTTGAGCAGTAAAAAATGGTTTGCTCAGCCTTGCACAGTAAAAGCATTGATTTATGACCACAGCGACTTTAATGATAGCTTTATTATATTAAATTATTTATTGTTGGGGATTCAAACAAACGAATGCTAAATGCAAAACCGATAATCGTCCTCTCTTTTTGGGAAGAGATTTTATTCCTTCTTCCTTCATTGGTGTTAATCAAACAGTTAATCTTTACTCATTCAGAATATATGCCTGTGATTTTATTTATCATCTTTGTGAACTGACCTTCCTGCATGTTCACGGCTGCATACAAGGAAAGATCCTGCTGTTCTCCCTGCAACTCTGAAGTAGACCTGAATAGACTGGGGCCCAGGGTTCAAATACAAGGTTGCCCTTGTAATTAAAATCAGAGGAGCAATCTAATGACCAAAGAAAGGCGGTATATTATTATTATTATTATTATTATTATTATTATTATTATTATTATTATTATTATTACCACCCTGTGAGTTTCATGGCTGACTGTGGACTTGAACCCTGGCCTCCCTACAGCAAATCAAACACTCTACCTGCTATGCCCTACTCTGCCACCCCATTGTCGCTTAGTGATAAGATGCTACACAATGCTACGCAGAGTACTTCTTCGGGCATTTCCAAATTCTCTGTGCCCTAGTAAACCTAAGTGCCTTGTCACAAACTAAGCCCAGTGTATGAGCTGAGCCCTTTTTGCCTTGGTGTGGCTTCACCTATAGCTTTCTGACTCAGAGCACAATCCTGAGCAGCGCCGGATCGGCGAGGCCGACGGGCCAGCACCGCATCCTGTGCTGCTCAGGAGATGCTGGAGCTTCTCTGTGGCAAGGGAATGTGCATTCCCGTACTGTAGGGGAGGCACCAGCCTTCCCTATGCGCTCCTCGGATCTGTGCCCACTAAATAGCAGGCGCAGATCCTAGGAGACTGCGTGGCCTGAATCGGGGCAGCGCAGCCCCCCAATCGGGCTTAGGATGCTTCCTTATAACCACCTCCCAAGCCTGCCCATGTCTCGCCCTTCCCCCACCCAGAATCTCCCTCCCACTGCCAATCCCTGTGGCATCTCGGCATGGAGCCCCCTTTGCGCCAGCCAGCTTCAGCCGACACGGGAGAGGCTCAGTGTGGGTGCAATAGGATTGTTGCTCGAGTGCCAATGTGGGGGTGCTGATTGGCGCCCCCGCATCAGTGCTCATTGTGTTGCATCGACGCTATGACATATGATGGGCACACTAGGATTGGTCTGCCTGGCACTGTACCATGGGAGAGGCAGGCCAGAATAAGGGCCATATGGAAACTTCCATTGGTGCAAAATGTGGCCCCACATGTGGTAACTGGGGCCAGGTGGTTTGATTCGGTCGTGCTGTTGCTATACCATGTAATCAGGCTACTGGTCCATTTCTAGGTGCAATTCAAAGTGCAGGTAATTACCTTTAAAGCCTTACATTACCTGAGGCCAGGTTACCTGAAGGAATGCTTCCCACCATATTAAATGGTCCTTTTAAGGGCAGCTGGATGGGTCTTCCAGTAGGTGCCACTGTTATCAGAAGTTCAAACAATGTAGGGGAGAGCCTCCTCACCCCAGATGTGAGTGAACTGATTATTTTCCCTGCATCCTGCAAATGTCTCAGCAATGCTTGGAAATCTTTTTGTTTTGTTCTGAACTAGGATGATCCTCCTCCTTTACTGTCTATATGGGTTTTGCTTTGTTTGCTTTTTTAATTGATGCTCTTTTTCTACCTTTTCCAATGTTTTATTAATTATTCTAGTTATTTGATCTGTTGATCTTTTGTGGTTTGATCTTTTGTATTGTTACAATTTTATGGTTTGAATTTATAGTTGTGAGCTGCCTTGGATTCCACCGTTGGACAGGAGGGAATAAATTTCACACACACACACACACACACACGCACACGCACACACACACTCAAAAAGCTCTGATACCTGAAAGGGCATAAACCACATTTCACAGGATTTGCACATAGTAATGTATAATGGAAATACTTCAGCCAGACTTGTGTTTTCAATGAACCCACAAGAGATTATGGATATAATTTGATAACAGAATCATTGGATGAAACTGATTGGTGCAAACTATTTTGAATTCAAGCACCTATCAATTAACATGGTCTTGATTTAAATGTTTTTGAAATACTGCAATTTACAAATTAATACTGGAAATCTATTCTAGACCGGCAGTTTTTGAAATAATGCAATCAATTAGCTACTAATTACTGTAAATCTAATGAACAACCCCGTTAGATGCTGGCAGCTTCCTGTGGGGAATGGAGACTCCTTTTTTTTAAGGCCAGAAAGATTAAAAATAGAGGAAGGAAATGCATTTACAGAGTTGACACTTAGCTTTCTTATTGGCATCTTTGCTTTCATCATTGCTTTCTCAGCCATTAACATCATTAGCCACTCCCACTGTCTAGCCGCCCATTTCAATCCATCTTAAAATTCCCATTCACCAATCCAGCTGCAAAAGCCATCTGCCCTTACCACAATAGCCTTTATCTGGTCCATGGCCAGTGTGCTCTCCAATGTTTTTCCTCCTTTGTCGTTCCACCTTGAGGTGTTTTCTCACACACTTATGGTTTGTTTGCTTGCTCCTCAGCATGTTGCTTCCAACGAACTTAATGCAATGGGATTAGGTGGTGAGTTTACATCACACTCCCTGCTGTGTGTTGTGTTGCATGCATGAGTCAGCAGCATGAGTGTTCAATTACTCCCCCCCACCCTAGGAGCAGCCCCTGGAGGGGGTGGGACTGACGGTGGCACTCACTGCCACATTCTGAACCTCCATGTCAGGCTTGGACACCAGACACAGGGCTGCTTGATTCTCCGCTGGCAAAACGGCAGAGTGTTGAGCATTGTGGGGGCTGGGACTTTCCAGGGGGAAGGGAAATGTCCCCCTCCCCTGAAGAGACTCCCACAGCTGCTGTGGCTGCCACAGGATGCAGCAGTAGCATGTTGGTATTGCGGCTCCTCTGGGACCCAGGCAGCTCAGGACTGGGCTGAGCATTGGAAGTTTCTTTGATGGTGTTGCATTATTCTGCCAAGGGTGGTTGCACAGAAAATCCAGTTTTTAAAAGAGCAAGATCATCATCTTTCAAAAGTACAATTACTTTATTATGAAATAAAGCCTCTCAACATGCACATTAGGATACCTTGATGAACGATGGCTATGCTCGAGAAGGAATCTTTAAGAAACAAGCCAACTGGCCAGTCTCCTGTTGCGAAGCAAAATGGTCAGCAGTTGTGGAACTGAACTGCTATTGGTGGATTCCTTTGAATATATATGTGAAGATACGTACTTCTTATTATTGTCAAATCACTAGCAGATGTCACTGTGCTTTGTATCATGAAAGATTGTGCTTTTCCAAGTAGTTATCTTTCTGTGGCCTTGACCTTGAAGATGTTCATCAACTAACATAATATCATTTGTTTTTTGAGTAGAACATTTTATTGAATGTTATCAGTGCTCACTAGCGAAGCTCTCACTGCAATTTTCTTTGTCCATAGCAAGCCAAACAAATATAAATGTTTCCAGTAGTGTATCATTTCTATAGGTCATTAGTAAGAACTTATCACTTATGCTGTTCTTTTTCATCCTTCCCATGAGAATGTCCGTGCTCCAGTTGATTGATTGCATATTTAACATTATTGGAAGTAATGCTTTCTCATGGATGTCAGGCAACTAATTTCTCCAATTATTTCTATATCAGTGTCATTCTTCTCATGTATAACTGTCACCGAGTACAATATGCCTTCTAATGTTGCTTATTATCAACTCCAAGCACAGTTAACTCATTTCTTTCTCTTGGTTTAATCAAAATCGTCTTGGGTTCCATTTGACTGACATTTTCCCAGCACTCACATACATTGTTTTGGATTAATTTCTGCTTTGTTAGCCATCATCTCTCTTTCAGTTTGTTTTGCTTTCTAAATAATGTGCAATGATTTGTGCAGTACCCTGGGATTTAAATTAGATTATTCAAATTGGATGGCTCCATTTCTTCTCTCACCACATAATCTAGCCTATCAATGGTTACTTGTGGGGTGTTCAATTTCTCCTTATTCAGAATTCCAGCTGTGACATCTAGCAACTAAATGTATTTCTTAATCAGGTCTTCAGAAAATGTAAGCACTTAAAAGCCACCCACTCTGTGGAACATTTAGTGAACTTTATCTTAATCTTCCTTAACTCAATAATAATTCAATTCCATACGAAAATCAATATGAAGTTATTCTCTAGCTATTTAATATATACTCCCTGCCATAAGCATAGCTGTAATTTGCTTCCAGTTCAGAACAAAGGACCTGACATTAAACACAAAGGGTATGGAGGCACTTGCGGGTACCAAACTCTGCCATCATTTGGTAGCTGCCTAGTAAGAACATGCAAGGATGCTATAGGCTTAATTTTTTACTTTTTTCTGTGTTTGTGAACTTTTTTTAAAAAAAGAACAGAACAAATAACAAAAGAAAGAAAAAAGGGAAAATACGTATATAATATGAATAAAATATCTACAGGTTACAGCAATTATAAATAAGCAATTGATAAAAATTATTAATATGCAATCTATGCATTAAGCTCTAAGAGAGGCCTCCAAATGCCCAAACATATTCATATGACGTTGCATTCTATAAGCCACATGTTCAAATATTGATAAGGTTAAAAGATCCTCAGTTCATTGAAGAATAGTGGGAGCTGGATGTCGGGGCTGCTTTGCTAGGCACTGCTCTCTGTGCCCATGCATCCTTCAAAAAAGGAATGAAAAGACGATTTCCTGTCCCAAAGGGACTCACAATCTAAAAAGCAACACAAGGCAGCAAAACAGGAAACCGTCACTGGGAGGAAAACCATCACTTTGTTCTGGAGTCACAAAGAACAGCTCCTCTTCCCTTTCTAAATATGGGAGCTGTCTCTTTTAAAGGTGCCTCCTTGCCCAGTTAGCAGGATTCATTATCAGAAAGGCTAGACTAAATATATACATTAGGATCCTCTCATGAATCGTTTCCAGTACTCTAAATACGCCCTGCTGACATGTGCTAGCTGATTGGCCTCCAGAGACCTTTTTCATTATGGACAAGGACCACTATCCAGCACCATTAGGTTTGCCTTAAGGCCCACTGATTTCAATACGATAGAAGCACTTTGTGGCCGACAGCTGGATTCCAAACAAACATTAGTTACTATTTTCTGTTAATGACCCAGATGGAAGACTTACTTGCGCAGCTGTTTTTATCTCATTTTGCAGTGCAGTGAAGGAGGCAGAGGCAGGCTTACCATAAATGGTCATGTAATAACATACCTATTTTACTTTTGGTTTTCAAGAATGGCCCAAATATGGTCACAGGTATGAATGAACAGTTGGTTTCCCTATACTAAATGGGAAATCTGTCAAGGTGAGTGTCTGAACATCAGGTCTTTTCAAAAACTGAGGCCCAACTACCTCGATCTGTAGCTGATGTTCTGGCATGGAATCTTCCAAGCCAAGGTGTCAAAGGAGAGAGTGGCAAATGAAGCACTGCTGCTGGACGGCTCTTCCTCCTGCCTACTCCTGGATCTGGTTGGCTTGAAACTGCCCCTCCCCCCAGAAGTAGTTGGCAGTGATGGCGGTGCTAAATGAAACAACATGCTTTGTATTTTTAGGGTACTGGGTTCAGTTCCTAACACCTTCAGGTTTTTTTAAAGATAGACAAAAGTTCTCAAGCTGAGATTTTGATGGGGCTGTTACCCATCAAACAGACAGCAGTGGGCTAGATGAAACAGTGACCTAACTCAAGGAGCAGTCCTCACCAACTTTCCAGCATTGACATAGTGGTGCCAATGGGGCATGTGCTGCATCCTGTAGTAGACTACTAGTCACAGAGGCCTCCTCAAGGTAAAGGAATGTTTATTCCCTTACTAGGAGTTACACTGCCCTTACCTTGGGGCTGGAAAGTTGGTTAGGATTGCACTCTCTGGTTTATTCCTCTTCTATT